>JAOXJP010262557.1:0-20901 GCA_025762735.1 Platanus orientalis
CCTCCCCCCCCTTCACCTAAAGCCTAATTCTCTTCTCTTTCTTTTAGGGTTTTCGTCCCCATCATATCCCATTCTAATCCCCTCAAACTCCCCTTTCAATCTCTCTTGATTCTACATAGTTTCTGTTATAGAAATCTTCCCCTATTTTATGCTACATTCATAAAGTGTCATGGCAGACTAGTAAACACTCCACAGCATGCACTTGGTAGGATCATGATGCATGATTGATAATTCATCATTCTGGTATAGTTAATTTTAGTATTCAAAGTTTATTAATGATATTTTGACACACATAAGTGAGTGAGAAAGTTGGATTAAGTATAGAAGAGAAAAGAGTGAAAACGAGTCATGAACTTGACAAGTTCTAAAGATGTCCCAGGCAACAGATTGGGGAAACTTTAGAGGTGACCCTGTATTAATTCCGTATGAATCAGCCTATAAACTATACATATTTGGAAAGCTCTACCAATCTATTTTCCAACGCATAAAACAATGCACAATTTGGAGTTTCCTAGAGGAAGTTATTGAAGTTTTTCCACAAACTAACAAATCAAAAGTCCCGGCTCAAGCCGTACTTTTGCGGATCAGTTCGGACAAACCAAAAAGTCTTGGATCGATCCGCATTTTTGGTAGACCGATCTGGACCACCCATATTCGTTTTTTAAAAGAAAGGTAACTTTTCTTAGCTTGGTGGAGTGTGGGGTCCACCCAACTCAACCCAAAACCCTATAAATATGTTAAAGAAACCATAATGACCTCAATTTAAATCAAAAAAAAAAAAGAGAAAGAACAAGGAAGAAAACTAGGTTTTGAAGGATTTTTGAGGATTTTGGTGAAGAACTTGAAGCTTAAGAATGGTTTTGTGATTTCGAATCAACCAATAAGTAAACATATGTATTACACTTCATTTTTAAATCCTTTAGGTTCCTAAAATGATTGTAATCATGTTTTAAAAGGAATCATGTCTTTAATACATTGTTTTTTATCCCTTTAGATCCATAGAATATTGTTTTTGAAAGAAAAAATAAAATTTTGTCAGTAAACATATATATTATGCATCATTTTCAATTCCTTTAAGTTCTTAAAATGCTTTGATTCATGTGTTGCAAGTATTGGTATATATTATATTTTGTTTTTGAATCTTTTAGGTTCTTAGATTACATGCAATCCTGCTTTGGAGGTCAACTTGTGTATAACTTTGTTCTTGAATCCCCCATGTTCTTAGAAGTTGTTTTTGAATAAAGGAATGATGTTTTGAAGGTATTCACTTATTTCATGTTCATTTTCAATTTCCTTGAATTTTAGAATGTTTGTTTTGAAAGAAAGGATTTAGGTAAGTTTGGAATTGAAGTTTAGAGATTTCCAAGGAAATTTATAAAGTTATTGTTTTAAAGAGTTTTATATGGTTTGTTCTGATAAATAGTGTTCTCATCTTTGGAAAAAGAAACTCTCTACATATGTGCCTTAGATTGAGTTAGATTTTCTTGTTATGTTTTGCTTCAAAGAGATGATAATTGTTAGCACTATGTAATTTTGTTCTGAAAGTATTTGATTCGATCTACATTGATGTTTGCTCAAATTCTTACCTAAAATAACTCTACTTTCGAAAAGAAATTATTAATAGTATCTTGTTTATGTAATGAGACACCTTTTCCATTAAGAGGAAAATTGATAGAGCCCTTCTTATCGGGTTTAAATAGATGCGATCAAGTATCCCCTTCATCGCGTCACATCAATAGGTTGTTTTAATCATCGCCACTAGGGGCGAGATAGTGGTATCCACTCACCAGGATTATAATAGGTGCGATTAGGTACCCCACTCACCGGGTCACATAATAGGTGCGAACAGGTACCCAATCAACGAGTCACATTAATAGGTGACTATTAGGTATATGTTATCTGCTACAACATATATATGTGTGAGGTCTCAATTATATGTTTTAATTCAGTATTTGGATTTGGAGTTCAATTTAGTATTTCAATTCAGTTCAGTTTTCTATATTTTGATTTCAATTCTAATTCGTTATCTATCCTGTTTTAGATTCAAATGCATTATTTTTAACATGTATCCATAAGAAAGTATATTGTCTTCAGAAAGCATGTTTTGCTCTGTTTTGTAAAATTATTCCTGCTCATACTAACCCTAAAGATATCTGCATGTGTTATATATATGTCTACTTACGAGTCTGTCACGTTTATAGAGTTGACAATGTTTTTCAGATGATGAGGAAGTTGGATAGTTTAGTGCAGAGGATGCATTAGAGATCGAGGCATTGAAGTTTAGTTTAGATTCTTTATTTATGGATTTAGATATTTGAGATACTTTTATATTCGATTCAATATTAGTCTCAGATTTTATTTTGAGACAGTTTTAATTTTAGTTGATGGCTTCTAATTAATTCGTTTGGATTTTAGTCATTTGAAGATTTGTTATTCATTGAGTTGATTTACTCAGTTAAATGTCAGACTATGGATTTGTTTAACATGTCAGACCATGTTTTAATGGCATGGAATGTTAGACTTATATGAATGGAATGGTTTATGTTTAGATGTTTAATTTTGTTACGTATGTGTATAAATGTAAAGGCAAAAAATTATATATATAAATTTAAAAGTATCAGGTTAAGAATGAAATGGATTAATGTCGTGTGTCAAAATTCATAACCCAAATGGTATGGGTTTCGGGGTGCAACTGATAATTATATAATTTTATATACCCTATACTCATCAAAATTCAATGACAGTTTGCATAGACGTCTCATTAAAACCTATCTAGCACCTTGTAAATTTTCATAAAATTCTGACGCATCTGCAGGAGTATTTTGCTAATTCACGATTCAACCCTGAAATTCCCAAAACCCTAAAACAGCATTTTTTTCTCTTATTTCTCCTCTATTTCTTTTCCTCTTTCTCCTATAATCATTCCCTATATTCTGTAGTTTTATTTTCCCTAAAGTTATTTTTAGTTTGATCTTATTTGGGTGTTCTATAAAGCTATTCTGGTTATTTTATATTAGCCCTTGCTTCTACATCTATATTTGGGCCCATATCAGCAAGATATACAAGCCTAGACTGCTCCGCATCACTTTGGCATCAATGCTTGTCATATTCTACATCACTCGAGCATTATATCATTGATGCACGCTATCAATCATTATCTTGTAGTCTTGCCAAACCCCCCATCCAAAACTTTGACTTGAGCACTATCAAGGATCATCATCTTCTTTGTTTTGGGGTCACCCATCGGTAATACCCTGCAAACAGCCCAATTACTACAGAAGTTCCTCTCGTCCACAAGGGAAAGGGAATCCCCTTACGATGAAGCCATCCGCTGTAATGGAGAGCCTGAATAGTGATGAAGCTGATCAATGGACACCAATGGTCAAAGATACTATTCTGAGTGCCATTGAAACAGTCTCTTGCACAAGAACATTAAATTATCATGAGAGTGTAGTTGCAGATCCCTTGGCAAGTTAGATGAAAGAAGGGATGGGATGACTATGTAAGTTTTGTGTTTCCTTAAGTAACTGCTATTATAGAAAAAAAAGTCCAATCTAGGAAGAAATCTTACAAAATAATAACTAATAAGATAATAAAATAACAAATAAAAATCCTAGGTTTCTGCTCGAGTACCAAGTGGTGTGCACAAATGCACCAATAGTCCCACTGATGCTACCATTGACTTAGAAGGGCCAAAATAGGCCCTCACAGCTGGAGTGATACCCTTAGATTCCTTATGTAATTGGAGATTTTTCAAAATCTTCAGAAGATTCCATGCAGAGGCAGTTTTGACACTTTTGTTCAAAATTTTCATTTAGTCACAGAAGTCAGTTTAGTCGGTTTTATATTAATCAGGGGTTAATTAGGGATGATCAGTTTGGAGGATTTTGTTTAATTCTAAGTAAAATAGGGTTTTCCTTAAATTGAGTCACCAAGGTTGAGATATTAAGTTAGTAATAGGGTTGGAATTGCAAGCTGGTTATATGATAGTCTTTATACAGGAATTGGAGACAATTTTTTGGACTTATTCCAACCTGGTGCAATTCCAAGCTGTGAAGGTGCTGATACCTTTAACCCAGCAAGGTGCAGAGTCAGAGAAACTTTCTTTAAAAAAAAAAAAAAGTCATCAGGATGGTGATAAAAGCAAAGACATGAAGAAGAAAGCACAACAAATAGCAAAGACAGCAAAGAACAAATACACAAGCAAAACAAGAGAAATACATCCTCACCCATGTGGAATCCCAAGTCTAATTACAGAGAACCACTCCAATATAGTATTGTAGAGTGTAAGAAAAAGGGCTCCTTGCGAGAGACCCTTGTTCTCAAAGATCCTCATATTCCTCTCCTTCCAAATACACCAGCAAGCACCCAGGAGGGATCTCCAAACATCACTAAGGATCTCTATAGTGTCCATCAGCCACCACCTACCGATAAGGTCCTTGTAACCCCAAGGGGAAGTCCAACTAACACCTTGCTGGAAAAGAAGGAATTCCATACTTTATGAACCAAATCGCAATGAACAAACAGATGATCTACAGATTCCTCTGCCTCAAGACAAAGAACATACCTGTTTGTCATGTCCCAACTTCTCCATTTGAGATTGTCTACAGTAATTCTATTCAAGAAGGCATTCCATAGGAAGAAAAGCCACTTTGGATGGGATACCGGGCCATCAAATGATTTTATGGGGAAACCAGTGCCATTTCAATCTAGCTAGAGCCGAGTAAAAGGATCGAACCAAGAAATTACAGCTTCTGTATTTTGTCCAAACTAGTGTCCAAATGATTGGGAGATTGAAGAGTTCTTGGGCCTTCTAAATTTACCCCTTCTCTTTAGCTGTTTCATGACTGGAATCACGTCACCATACCTAATATTAATCCACAGCTGCAGATCTAGTAGCTGTATTTCTGAAGTTCAGATTTACTATTTGTGTCTAGTTCTACTTTAGTTCTCAACTCTTTAGTCCTCCATCAAGTTCATACCCATGGTTGAGATATTAATTGCTTATTTGTGTTAATAATAAACTCTAGTTATTCTATTTGTTTACTCCTAGTTCTCTGTTATTCAACCCTAGTATTCCTTGTCCTATTTCAAACCCACAGCTATTAGGCTTTTCCCTTTCTGTATTTTCTTTTCCCTAGAATAGTCATTACATCATGCTCCCAAAAGATGGAAACCTTGACAAAGTCAGAAACAGCCAAATTTATTAGACTCAAGAGAGTAACAGGCCTTTACCATCTTGACACCTCTTGAGTCAACTATGTCCCCAGAGAAAAACTCGTTCGAAGAACCACCCTTCTGACCAAAGCTATCCAGAAAATTGGAGTGATTCAGGTGTGGCAGTCCATCCTCCCCCCAAGAAGAGAATCCCTTTCCAAAGCCATGGTGATAATCTTTTGTGCATATGGGTTGAACTCTCTAGGATGATGACGAAACATAATCTCCATTCATTGAGAATCCTTGAAAACTGAACGAAACTCCAGTGATTTACCTTTAACCTCTGTTATATACCCTTTCCCGTTCTAATCCATAGTCCTAACAGACAGAACCCTAGGTTTCTTCAAATATAGCATCTTAAGAAAGCCAGATAACCACTAAACAAAAGATCAATCAATCCACACCAACTTCAGTAATCCATGTCCTCTTCCTGATGCATAAAGATTTTGGATTGGGGCAGTTTTCTATTTCTAACATTTATGAATAGATAGCCAGCAACAGTTTCACCACCATATTGGAGTTTAAAGATTTCACGAGTGTTAAATGTGTGATTAACAATTTTTTACATAGGTAATAGGGCAAGAGTGAGGGCCAACTGGTAGGGACGAGAAACGGATTGATGCATACACATGAATATACACACACACACACAAGAGAGAGAGAGAGAGAGAGACGTTAGGCGAAAAAAATCAGTGCTTCTACAGACAAAGAAGAACGACCTCCTAGAAATGCACCACCCTCAGTGCAACCTCAATGCACCACAGTTTCAAGAAGAGGAGACTGAAAACGGGCCTTTCTTCTGATGTCCTTCAACTCCCAACCTTCTCTCTGAGATATGTTTCCTCATTTGCTTGAGAGTGGTATTTAAGTTTCCTTTCACAAGTATGGGTCATCATGTCAGTTGGCTTTAGCATTTTAAGTAGGAATCTTGGCTAGTAAATTTTAAAGAGGAATCAAAATTATCGGTGTTTAGTTATCTTGTATATCAAAGTTGCCTACAATTTGGATTAAAAGCAAAGTCTGGATGTGGCCAACTGGGATTGGTTATATGCAAATTGCTGGGAACAGGGAACAAATACATGCACATTGCAGAAAGAGTTAAGTCAAATAAGTCAAAGATCCTCAACAAATGCATTTTATTTGCTTTTTAGTTTTTATTTTTAAATTGATAACATATACTTTATTAAAGATAATAAAGGAACGGGACACAAAAGCATCGAAACTTACCAAAACGTATCGGTATCAATGGGTCAGCAGTTGGATTTGGGACCACTGCAGGTTAATAAGAGTCTGGGTTTTAAATTATAGGGTTTTATCATATGGGCTAAACAAAAGAGACAAATAGGGTCAAGAATAGAATTTAGAAACGAACAAGTAGCCATGAAAATTTAAGAATCAGAAAATAAAATCACTGAAAAAAGATTAGAAGGATTTAGAACAGAAAAAGAGGAAAAAAAAAATAGAAGAAAAGAGCCCAAAGGGGTATTTCCGTAATTTTGGACTGAATCTAAAAAATTACCAAAATACACCTCTAACACATCAGAAAATTTTGAAATTTTTATAGAAATTTCTGACATGATCAAGGGTTCTACAGTTAAAATTAAAGTGCTGGAAACTTTAATGGAGGCTTCCAACACTTGCACATGAAATATGAGAAAGGAAGAACAATAATGATAAACTGAAAAATAAGATAGTATAGAAAGAAAGAGAAAGTTAAGAAGAGACTAAGAAAGAAAAAGATAGAATAGAGAAATACCTTGAAGGATAGAGGGATATTGTGGCTACACCTATGGAAGAAGAAGAGAGGAATGGCATCAACCCTTGGAGAATAAGAGATAAACCAGGCCCACGACTTACTTTGGAAACACTCAATTCATCAAAACTTCAATAATTCCTCACTATAAAATTATAAAGGAGGGGTGTCTTTAAATAGCCTTACAACCTTAAAAAATTATAAAGTTACTAAAATTAGAAACTTCCTAAAAATCCTGAACTTACTAATCAAGTTTTCTAAAACATAACCCTTTCTAAAAACTTGCTTTCCTAAAAATTAAAACTACTAAAAACACCTAACTTGTTGCACAAAGTACCAATCTTAAGACTTTCTAAATACATAAATTTCTAAAAAACACAATTCCCACAACTTTTGATAGTCTTTTAGTAATTTGGTCATAACGTCCCCAAATCACCTCGGAATTGCACAATCTTGGTCTCGTTAGAATGGTAACTGGATAATCTCCCTAATGACATCAAAATCAAGTCAAAATTGCAAGTTTTGGCCTTTGAAAAAAGGGGGCTAAACATTTTAAAAAAAGGGGGGGGGGATTACAATTAAAAACCCAAAAACCTAAACTACCCATGGCACTATTGACCTTCCTACAAAAATAACACCCTTGTAAATTTTGAAATAACCCCAAATAACATGTAAATTTAAATTTGACCCTCTTATGTGGGGGCACATACATAAGTCGCATAATGTTGTCCGCATCATTCTAAGACTATTGCAAAACTATTAGAGGTTGGGTTTGGGTCTTCCTTAGAAAAGAAGAATAAGTAAGGAATGATGGGGACTGTAACCACAAGGTCCATGATGCGGACAACATTATGCGATTTATGTATGTGCCCACACACAAGAGGGTTAGATTTAAGTGTACATATTATGTGGGGTAGATTAGAATTATTTAAGGGTGGGTAATCTTGTAATAAGGCCAATAGTGTCATGGTTAATTTAGTTGTTTTTGGGTTTTTAGTTGTAATCCCGTTTTTCACTTTTGACCTAATTTTTCTATAGCCAAAACTTTGCTTTTTTGGCCTGATTTTGGTATCATTAGATAGGTTATTCAGTAACCTATCTAAGTTATTACTAAAGGATTGTCAAAAGTTGCGGGAGTAGTGTTTTTAGAAAGTTTGGATGATTTAGTAGTTCAAAATTTAAGGAACTTTGTGTTCATATAAAGTACTAACTGTGATAATACTTGTGCCACAAGTTTTAAGTGTTTTTAGCAGGTTTAGGATTTTAGAAAGTGTTCTTAAGGAAATTCTAAATTTGGGAAAGTTTAGGCAATAAGTTTCATGTATTTTAGTATATTTTCATTTTAGAAATTTCTAAATATTTTAGGATGTTAACCTAATTAAATGCACCCTTATGCAATAAAATTCAATGAATATTGAATAAAAATTGTGTGCGATATTCGGTGGTCTTCCAAGTGGTTGTGGACCTTCTTCCCCATAGCGTGATGCCACTCTCATAGCTCCCCTCTCCTCTCTCTCCATTGAATTATAGCACCCTAGGTGCACACGTGAGTTCCCTCACCTTTCCAGGTATCTCTTTTCACTTTTTTCTTAGTTTCTTATTCACTTCTCTTTCTTTCCTTTTTCTTCTTCCTCTTCTTCTTCTTGAACCTCCATTAACAAAGCTTCAAAGTTTCTAAAGTTTCATGATTTAGGTTATCAAATCTTATCCAAATATCATGAAATTTTAATTATAAACATGTCAAAAACCACCTTAAAATTTTTGAAATTTTCTAACACGTCAAAAGTACATTTTGATCATTTCTGAATTTATTGTACAAAATTACAATTTACCCTTTTTGGCTCTTTCTACTTATTTTCTCATTTTTTGTTCTTTCTCATCCTAACCGTTTTTCTTAAATTCTATTCTTTGATTTCTTAGCTATTTGTGAATTTAAATTCAATTCTTGACTTATTTTATTTTATTTTAAATTATTTGAGGCCTTGTAAATTATTCTACATCAAATTTTGTTATCTTCCCCATTGTACTGCATCAGTCCAAGGATGGATGCTCTAGGGTTTTCTTTCAAGAAAACACTTTCTTTTCTTTTGCTTTTTTTTCTTTTTCTTTTTCGATAAGTAAGAAAACACTTTCTTGATCTGGCTGATAGGGTGGATGGGTTTCTTGAAAGGGTTCTTGAAGAAAATAGGGTTCAAAATGGTGGGGATTTGCTTAAACAGATTGGAAACTATATATCAGCAAAGGCTTGTACATGCTTATAAGGTTTCCCTGCTTCAAGGTCAACAATGAAGAAAGGGTCACGAACCTTTATTCAAATTATTCTCCCTCTTCTATAGGCTAGCTGAATGCAAATCTGGGTCTGTAAAAGACCATACGATCAGGACGTGCGCTTTATTCAGATTATCCCTCTCTTCTTTCAATGAACCAAAACTTGATCACCCAAGCTGAATTCTTTCAATCACTGATGCTGATCTGCTATGCCCCTATTGTTCGTTGCTTATTCTGATTGCGACACACACTTCATCATGAATTCTCCAAACATGTTTAACATAAGCTTCAACATCTTCACTTACTCTTGCAACTTAAGGCAATGGAACAAGATCAAGTACATGTGGTTTATAGGTGTCTTCTTCATAGTACGGTTAACTGAGTTATTATAAGCAAAATCGTTATGTGAAAAACCGTATCCCATTTATTTGCATAATCCCCAACTACATAGCACAACATACTACCAAGACTGTGACTTACCACTTCCATTGACCCAACAGTTTGTTGATGATAAGTGCTGGAATGTTTTTTTTTTAGATATGTGCTGGAATGTTGCAATTGAGTGCCCAACATCTTCCACAAAGCACACCAAAAAGGTCCCACAAACCTAACATCCCGATCGGAAAAAAGATAGAAGAAGGAACTCCATGTAAGTGAACCACCTCCTCGAAATAAAGAATAATCAATATGTGATGCATCATGTCTGTGAACAAGGTAAAATTAAGACATTTCAAAAAATGATCTACTACAACATAAATAGAATCGTGGCCTTTAGCTTTCTTTGCAAGACCTATTAGAAAAAAAACTCCATACTAGTATGAAACCATGGTAAAGTACGGGTAGACAATAGGGAAGGTAAACCTGTATTTTGTGATTAAAAATTTGCAAATTGATCTGCCCAACTTCTCTTCACCAATCTACCAACATCATGACACACATTTTGCCAAAAGTAAAGATCAACCAGCATTTCCAAAATCTCTTCTATTGCAAACTTTCTAATAATTTTCTCACATAATGACCATTGCAGAATACACAACTAATTACCTCAGAATAACAAATCATAAATGGACTACAAAGACAAAGTTGAACCACTTGTATATTCTAAACTCCTTCACTACATGACTAAAATTTGAGTAACCACTGTATTGGTTCTTTAATTCCTTAAAGCCCATAACTTGTGCATGGATGATAATTAATAGTAAGGAACATTTACTAAGTGCATCAGCCACCTTGTTTGAGTCTGAAGATATATGCTTCAACGAGAAAGATAACTCTTGATGATAAGACTCCCGCTTGACATGCCTTGGACTAAGTTTCTTTTGTGAGTTCGAGTACCACAGTGCTTCATGGTCTGACTAAACAATAATCTCCCAATGTACCAAATAATGCCACCAATTTTGTAAAGCACGGAACTCCAAGTCATATGTAATAGCACCGCTTTGTGTCATTTAACTTCTTACTGAAGAAGGCAATGGCTGTGTCATCCTGGCTAAGAACAGCTTCAATCCCTCAAGGGATGCATCACAATCCACCATAAAAAGCTTCTCAAAATCAGGCAATACCAATACAAGTGCTTTGCTTCAGTCATTACACTTTTGACCTAGTTGAAACTTTTAACTCCTTCCTTGGATCACACAAATAATGCACCTTTCATACATTCAGTATAAGCCCATAATAAATTGAAGTTACAAATAAAATGTCCATAGAAATAAGCTAAACCATAGAAACTGCAAACACCTCACATGGACTGCGGTGTAGGCCATTCAATAATCGCCTTCACCTTCTCTAGATCATGCTTCATTCCATCTTCTGAAACAATGTAACCTAAAAATGCTGCATGGTTGGATATTAAAGGAACACTTTTTCATTTTAGTATAGAGCTTCTCCTTGAAAAAAATCTCCATGACTAGGCATAAGTGAAACAAAAGCTCACATTTGTCTTTACCATAAATCAAGATATCATTATAACCACCAACAAATGAACCCAGGAAAGGTTAAAGTACTTCAGTCATGATTCACATGAATGTACTCGGAGCATTTGAAAGACCAAATGGCATCACAAGCCATTCATTCACATAGGCCATCTAGTGTCTTAAAACATGTCTTCCACTCATCGCTACTACAAAATCCAGTTTGGTGATAATCACTTCTCAAATTAATTTTGGAGAACACCTTTGCACCAACCAACATATCAAACATGTCATCCAATCTTGGTATGGGGAACCTTTATTTGATGATGATTTTATTAATTGTACGGCTGTCCACACACATTCTGCAAGAAACATGCTTCTTTGGTGTCAGAAGAGCAGGTAAAACACACAGGCTCTTAATTTCATTCATCAGCCTTTTTGCAATCAGCTCCCCCATCTGTCTTTTCATCTCCACTTGATGTTTGGTGGCATCCAATATGCTTCCAGATTTGATAGAGCAGCGTCCAGTAGCAAATCAATTGCTTGTTGAATACCATATCTGTGGTAATCACTTAGACAAACCTTCACTCACCATTTCACCAAACTCCTTCAGCAAATTCTGGACTCCTAGTAGACAAGTAACCCTTCAACGTGCTCTTCCCGAGTCCTCCCAACCATCATATAAGCAATTTCTGTTTCTTTAGTACCATCTTCAAATTGACTTGTTGCAAGTATACTTTAACCTTGCTGTCCTTATAAGTACTGGTAGCTTCTTCCTTCATGGGATGCAAAGTTAACTTCTTATTACCCTTCAGGAATGCATACATATTAGCCTTATTAAAATGGACCATATCACTATCAAATAACTAAGGCCTACCTAACCGTATCATATGGTTATTAGTCATGAGCTTTGTCGGTTCCTTCCCTTTATCAACTCTATAGCCTTGCTCATCAAGTCTAACAACTAACCTACTTGACAATGCATTGATACAACCACTTCAAGTGACTATTTAACCACTCCAGCTACCCCTAGCACTCAAACTATTCAAATTTGCCATTGTACTTGTACGGATAGGATTTCTTCATCGTAGGCCAAGTCCGTGTTACGTGTTCCTCTGCTCAGCAAATGTATTGATAGGAATTCTCAAGATCAGTAACACTCAATGCCCATCTCATCTCCAATTGAAACTCTCAAACCATAGATATATTGCGCTAGCAAGTTTCTATTGATTTTATACAAACCAACACATATTGGTAGGTTGTTGAACTTCACTGAATGTTCTTGCACAGTCAACCACCTCAACCTCATCCCATGAAACCATTTATACAACATCATGGCATAATCAGCCAGAACGTTTCCTCAATTTCATCTTTATATGTTCCCACGTAATGACCGTCAATTTCTCGTAGCCTGTTCTTCTTCATATCGTTTCCATCATTGGAATGCTGGCCCCTTTAATTTCAACATCACAAACAGCACCTTCGTCTATTCCGCCATGGATTTCCACTCAAAATAATATTCAAGAGTCACCTCCCAAATCTAGAATTCTCCAGCATGTACATTCCCATCAAAGTCAGGCATTTCAGTCCTAATACCATCACATTCAGATCAAGTGTTCCACTCAAACATTATACAAATCCACCATATTAAGGCTGTTCATGAATAGCGTCAACATTAAATGGGTTCTCTACAACATCTCCACCATTTTCCTCAAATCCCCCTTCCAGTGGATCAAAGAGATCACAGATACCTCCTGGTAGCTTCATTTGGGCTTCTGCATGCTCTCCACACTGCAAACTTTGCATCCCACAAGTGAGCTACTCAATCATCCCTTTCACCTCTAGAATCTCATTTTTATGGGTTTGGTTTTGTCTTGGAACACAAGGATGTCCTGCAGCCATGGTGATTAAATCAAATCTAATTTGGCTCTGATACCAAATTTGATTCAGCAAAAAATAAAATCAGATACAAAATCAATCTGGATTTAGAGAATTAAAATGTGGAAAAGCGAAAAGATAGAGCTGAATCATTTTAGCATTTAAAGGGAAGCTTCTAGTTTATACAATATAAAGAGAGAATTCCTTCCTTTGAGTTCTACAATAGAATTAACCCTGTGACCCTGTCTCCCATCATTTACAATGACAACTCTTATATAGGAGACTAGCTTGTTGAGATACATTACTCAAAGGGTAATATCGGTAGAAGTCTCTATACATGTATATGTATGGTATACCGTATTCTATGGTATACCATCTCTCTCCACGTATATATTAAGAAAATAATTCGTGAGTGTAGGGACAACACATACGACATTCCACAAGATATCTCTCTTCCTCTTCCTCTTTCTCTATTTCTTTATCACTAATTTCAAGTTGGTATCAGAGCTAACACTAGGATCGATTGTCACTGAGAAACAAAAAAAAGGGGGAAAAGTTGTGTCAATACTGCCGCTAACGTCAGTCGGAAGGTGGTTTTTCGAAGGGTTTTTTTGAAGTTGGGAAAAAACCCCAAATCGCTCGATCCAATCGATTGGGGAGCTTATTATTGGGTTTTCTGGTACAGCTAGGGTCATTTTTTCATAAGAAGACTATAGTTTTTTGTTTCATGCGATTTGGTTGAGGATTGAAGCCTCGGTGAAGATTTTTGTGCTCCCAAGTTATCGCTAGATGTCCTTTTAGGGCTTTTCTGCGATTTTTTTAATTAAAAATTGAGGAATCATGCAATAATGGTGATGTTAGTCATGGGGTCTACTCTTGCACTCGTGCAAATGTGCTTGGGGTTCCATTGAGGTTCTTGGCTCTTATCTGTGACGATTTGGTGGTGCCGACAGGTTTACAGGTTGTGTTTGGCTTTGACATCATAAGTTTGGAAAGTTGTGCGTCTGGACATGTGAAGATCGCATTAGACGTGTTTGGAGTGTTGGTGGTGATTCTGTTTGAGCTACATCATGGCAGACGAGAATACGAAGTCCAATCCAATCTCTGGGGAGTCAAGCCAAAATACCGAGGGCTTTCTTATCCTTGGGGATTCCCCAAAAGTATATATCACTACTGTTAAGTTTGATGGCACCAACTACTTTACTTGGTCAAAATCGTCAAAATCCGTGTTGATCTACATTCAGGGCAAGGATAAAGAATAATATTTGACTAGAGGGATAAAAGCTCCTTCCAAGGATGACCCAAAGCTCCGAAAATGGAAGACAGAGAATGTTGTGGTTAAGGGATTGTTATTGAGATCAATGAAGCCAGAGATCAATGATCACTACATCCTCTTAGGCACGGCTCATCAAATTTGAGTCTTTATCCTAGACTTATTCAGAGATTGGCCATACAGCCAAAGTGTACCAACTACGACAGAAAATTGTTTAATTCAAACAGGGAGATCAACCCCTGGCCATTTATTATGCCTCTTCAAAGAAATTGTGCGAAGAACTAAGTCATTATACCACATTTCGCCCTTTTTGTACAAAGGATGCCACAGCCAACAAGAAACATGTTGAGGAGATCCAAGTATTCAAGTTTCTACCTGACATTAGCTTTAAGTATGACCAGGTTAGAGCTCAAATTCTTAATATGAACCTGTCATCTCTAAATGCAGTGTATGAACACATTCACAGAGAAGAGGGCAGACATGGTGTGATGAATGTGTCATCTACAGTTAAAAAATCAACCTTTATATTAACCTCTAGCTGAGGTGGCCGTGGGGGTTCTTCTACTCGTGGTTGTGGTGGACACTTTAGTACCTATGATGATTGTGATCGCCTCAAATGCGAACATTGTGATAGGTCCAGGTATACTAAGGACCAATGCTAGAATTTACAAGGCCGTCCATATGATCTCCTTCCTCGTCCGTACCGGCAAGGTGGATTAAACACAGTTAGAGGTGGAGGTCGATTTAGAGGTAATAAACCTAGTGCACATTCAGTCACTTCCATGTCCTCAGAACCATCTGCTTCTATACCAGAGGGTCATCTATCTAGAGAGAAGATTGAAGCCTTACAACAGTTTGTTTCTCAGCTTGATACTTCTTCCACCGCCCCTACCTCATTATTTACCGCTTTGACTTTAGGTACATCTGCATCAGCCTTTCCACATCTGTTTCCCCCTCACAAGACTCCTGGATCATAAATTCAAGAGCCTCCCATCACATGACTGGTATGTCCTCCCTCTTCAAATCTTACCATGTCAGTTCTGGTAAGGACAACGTCCGTATTGCGGATGGTACCTATTCCTCCATTGTTGGACATAGTGACATTACTGCTACTCATTCTTTGTTATCCTCAGTTCTTGATGTGCATAATTTTACATTGAACCTGTTGTCCATTAGTCAACTTACCAACAGTCTTAACTGTTGTGTCACTTTTTTCCCTTCTCATTGTGTGTTTCAAGGCTTGAAGACGAAGATGACTATTGGTATAGGGCATGAGAAGGATGGTCTTTATTTTCTGGATTCATCATTTCAGTTATCCATCGCATCTTCAGCAATAAAGACAGACATCTCTCCTACCACTACAAATAAGTTGTTCTAGTGGCATCATCATCTTGATCACCCCTCTTTTTCTTTGTTAGGAAAACTTTTTCCCAAATTTTAATTTTCTTCGAATAAATTTCATTATGAACCTTGTCAGTTGGCAAAACACTGTCGTTCAGTTTATCCATTAAGTCATAATAGAAGTTTATCTTCTTTTGAAATTGTTCATTCTGATGTGTGGGGGCCTTCCCCAGTTACCTCTTTATCTTGGTTCCGTTACTTTGTTACTTTTGTAGATGATTACTCTCGTGTTACATAGGTATACTTATTGCAAAAAAAAAAAAAAAAAAGTATCGTGTGTACTGCGTTAAAATCATTTTATAACATGATTCACACACAGTTTGGTACCAAACTTCGCATTTTGCGATTTGACAATGGGGGAGAGTATCTCTCCAACTCTCTATCTTCATTCTTTGATACCTCTGGAATTATCCACCAGAACACTTACCCTAATACTCCTGAACAAAATGGGGTGACTGAGCGTAAGAATAGACATTTACTTGAAATTGCTCGTGCGCTCATGTTTACAAGGAATCTACGTAAGACTTTTTAGTCTGATGCCATTCAAACAGCCAACTATCTCATTAACAGGATGTCTTCCCGTGTTCTCTCCTTTAAATCCCCAATTGAAGTCTTATCACCTGTAACTCCTTTGTTCTCTATTCCCCCCCCCAAAACGTTTGGATGTATCTGTTATGTACACATATCTAAATCTAATTGTACCAAACTCAATCCAAAAGCACTTAAGCGTGTTTTTCTAGGTTATGGTGTTGATCAAAAAGGGTATACATGCTTTCACCCACTTACCCGAAGGAATTTTGTCTCTCAAGATGTGACCCCTTTTTAATTTATTCCCTTCTTTTCTTCGGGTAAGACACCTCTTCAAGGAGAGCATTCAAGTGAAGAGTTATCTTCTTCCTCCACAATTCCACTTCTTTTCTCACTTTCTTCATTTTATTTTGACAAAACTAGTGTTGGTAAAGAGGGGGTGACTGAGCTTAAAGTATACACTCGAAGAAAGAAGAAAGGTGACTCAGACAGACAAGAGCAAGGTGTTGACTAGAATCCTTGTGCTCCCATTCCAAAGTCTTCTTTGGATTCAATCCCTAAAACAGGTAATATGTCTTCATCCCATCCTGAAGTAGACATACCTATTGCTCTGCGAAAAGGTGTTAGAACATGTACTCAACATCTCATATCTAACTTTGTTTCTTATAATGTTGTATCGGCTTCTTTTCGAAACTATGTTGCTTCCTTGTCTTCAGTCACTATTCCTCAGAAAGTTTTTAAACCCTTAGCCCAATCACAATGTCGAGCTACTACCGAGGAGGAAATGGAAGCTCTAGAAAAGAACCAAATATATGAGTTGGTTACTCTTCCAAGGGGAAAGATGATAGTTGGATGCAAGTGAGTATTTACTGTAAAGCATAAACCTGATAGATCAGTTGAGAGGTACAAGGCCCACCTAGTTGCAAAAAAGTATATACAAACATTTGACATTGACTACTAGAAGACTTTTGCCCTTCTGGCAAAGATGAATTCAATACGGATTCTAATCTCTCTAGCTACAAATCAAGGATGGCCCCTACTCTAATTTGATGTGAAGAGTGTCTTCTTACATGGCGATCTGGAAGAGGAAGTATATATGGATACACCACACAATTTTCAAATGCCAAGAGCAAAGGGAAAAGTGTGTAGACTAAAAGTGGCATTTTATGGCCTAAAATAGTGGCCAAGAGTATGGTTTGAAAGGTTTCAAGCAACAATGATTTCAAATGGATATAAACAATGTCAAGCAAATCATACTTTATTTGTGAAAAAAGCAAGTAGCAAAGTAACGGCTCTCATTGTATATGTTGATGATATTGGTGTTATGAGAAATGATGAAGTGGAAGTAGCACTACTTAAGAGCAATCTGGCAAGGGAATTTGAAATTAAGGATATTGGCTCATTAAAGTACTTTCTGGGATTGAAGTGGCTAGATCTCGACAAGGAATCTTCCTATGTCAAAAGAAGTATGTTCTTGACTTGCTAAAGGACTCAAGAATTATAGGATGTAAACCATGTGCCACTCCTACTGAAGTCAATCATAGGTTGGAAGATGACAGTGAGAGGTTGATTGATGAGCGTCTTATCTTATCTTTAACCCTGACAACCCGGCCTGATATAAGATATGCAGTGGGTGTGATTAGTCAGTTCATACATGTTCCAGCTCAAGCACACATGGAAGCTATATACAGGGTTTTGAAATATCTAAAGGGGGGCCCAGGCAAAGGAATTATGTATAAAAAATTTGATCAACAACAAGTAGCTGTGACAACATATTCTGATGCAGATCAAGATACTGTTCTTTTGTTTGGGAAAATCTTGCCACATGGTGTAGTAAGAAGCAATCTGTTGTGGCCAGGTCTAATGCTGATGTAGAATTTCACTCTATGGCCTCTTCTATGGTATACCATCTCTCTCCACATATATATTAATAAAATAATTCCTGTGTGTAGGGACAACACATACGACAATCCACAAAATTTCTCTCTTCTTCTTCCTCTTTTTCTTCTTCTTCTCTTCCTCTTCCTCTTTCTCTCTTTCTTTATCACTAATTTCAAGTTAGCTAGCCCTACTAATAATCTCAGCCCTCAAAAGCTTCCAATCTCAGTAACACATTATAACTTAAGCTATCGCATGATGGTCACATGACAAGTACCACACACTAACACAAACTAATAACAAAAAGAAAATCACCATAACCCAATATCTAGCATTCTTCTTTTACCATGTGACTAGCTATGGCGTATCACCATACATCATAGTAGGATGCTCCCTAGCTCACACAGATGCCCCTGCATCATCAGAGATATTTTTCATACAAAAAAATAAAAATAAATACATTATGACAAGAATTACATGCAAAGTATAATAAGTATAACACACAAATTAGGCCAGCATTCTATGATATTATCCAGCGATTAAAATATCTCCACGAAAATGTCTTTCCAGGCCGCAAATATATAGAAAGTACTGGCAGATACTAGATTGGAAAGAAAAGCATATGAAGAAAACAAGCATTTCAATAAAGCATGAAAAAAGTAAAAGAAATAAAATTTATAATATATTTAAGAACATCAGTTTTCTAATGAGAAAAAATATTTTCTTACGATTAATTTTTGTACGTCGATAACGAGATCTTGGAGGTCGCTTCTTGTGTGTGACTGGTAACTGTAAGATGTCTGCAGCAAAAATTTATAATTATCATCGAAGTACACAAGCATGAAATATGCTAGATTTCTTGTTTTAAACTTCATAATTCAATTGAATGTCAAATATTCCTACTACATAAGTAGACCCAACTTAAAACACGCCACTGTGGTCCATTGAATGGGATCAATAATTTGTTTGTATGCATTTTTTTTCTTTGATGAATTTGTATGAATTTTTTTGTAAATAAGATATCCAATAACTCTGTGGGCTGATACAACACAATATGGCGGAACCTAGTATGAACAGAAACCAGGTTTAAGGAAATTCACATAATTTCAGTCTATGTATGAAACTCTTACACTTTAGATTACATTTCAATCATTTCTGTGATGTCATTTATCTTCATTCTATCAATAAAATATATCTTTATTGATCAAAGAAATTGTGATGTCAAAGTCCGCACATATTGACAACATGATGTAGAATGGGGCAAGAAGCTTGCGGAAGTTTAGGACAAAATATCTCTTAAACACTCCAAACACTATACTTGAAGAGAAACTTAAAACAAAATGTAAGGAAAAGAATTAGAAGAATCTAGACAAGAAAACAAGAAAAAAAGAAGAGGGAAAAAAACTCAGAAAATAAATTCTAAAAATTTTGGGGGAGAAGTGCAAAATGACCAAAATACCCCTAGACATGCATCAGAAAATTCTGCACTTTTACGGAGTGAATCTTAGGTCTAAGATACCTATGCTCTAAATTTTGGATAAGATTTGATATATAATTTTATATAGAAAAGTTGTTGTAGAGTTTACTCTAGAAACCAAAAAATTGTAAGAAGAAAACGATTCAAGAATGATGATAAATCAAAAAAAGAATTTAAGAAACCAATATAGATGGAAACTAGACTGAAGTAGCAACAAAACCTGATCTCATGGTTAATAAATAACCAAGGAAGATACAAATCACAACACTTGAAGCAACAATGTGGACTAATGGATATAGATTATCACAACAATATTTAAATGACTTTACTTCAAGTATTGGACAGGTTTGTATGAATATTAATCTCCAAATAAATAATCTATCTACTTATTTTGATATATGTTAACCATCATATTTCATATGGCTACATAAAAAGATGCTCTAAGGTAACTTTTTACTCTCTTCACACTCTCTTCAAGTAGTCAATCCAAGCATGCTTATGTTGTAGTATTTCTCCAATTGTTCAATAGTAGGAATCTTTTAACATTACAATCCAACTCAACTTAAGATAGAAACACAATAAAATACTTTCCTGTAGCTTGCTAAATTGGTAAAGTCTATGGGTTTCATACCACAGACTTGGGTTCAAAACCCATCTTCACCAACTAATAAATTAACCAATAACGTTAACTTAACAAAAAAAAAAAAAAAAAACAATGGAACTTAGAATAGGACTTTTACATAAGATTTAGCATTTAATGTAAAGTAAGAAATCTTTTAGCTTGATATGAGAATTTAGGTTACACTTCCAAAGAACAAGATCTCCCACTAAAGATTACCTACTTTAAACCTAAATTAGAACTTTGATATGAGCAATTTTAATAAAAGAAGATCTGATAAGGCAGCCCTTCAGTGGATGGAAAAATACAAGTCTATAGAAGCCAAGACCAAGGTTTTTGAAGATAACCAAGTGATAAAGTTGCTGGCTACAGTTTTTAGGCTTTATTTTTAGTGTTTTCTTTATGTTTTAGGAGGGTTTTAGTAGTAGATTTAATGTATAAAGCCATTAGAGCCAAGTTAAAAAGTTGGTAGGGAGTTAGAATCAATTTAGAAGTTTAGGAGCGTTTTTGCATTTTTTAGAACTTTTTTAGATTTTTTGTGGGCTGACCGTACAAGTGAGGGGTATTTTGGTCAAATTTCATTTTCTAATATAAATAGGTCATAAAGACCTCTTGTAAAACTAGCTAAAGAAAATTTACGAATTGAAAGTTGGTTTTTGAAGCCCAATGTTTGGCTACATCTCTATACCTCTCACGGTT
>JAOXJP010262568.1:6106-20900 GCA_025762735.1 Platanus orientalis
GGTTACTAACCAATCCATATTCCAATCACTATAGAATTTTCACATTTACCTTAACCTATATAATTACTTGGAACTTAACCTTAAAATCTTAAACATAACACGCACACACACACAGCGGAATAAAGATAACATCATGCTAAAATTAAAACTCAAACTGCAACGGAATAAAAAATTGTAAACTATCTAAGATCCATGTATCTAAACTCCCAATAAGCATAGGAGCCAAAATCCACTAAACTATCATTCATAAAAATGACTAACAATTCATAATATTCTTGTATAAAAAACTTGAATTAGTACATCCAATAAAGTTTCAAATACAAATAAAACATAAACTAAAAGCAAAACTGATATCTAACAATAGGAAAATCATTCAGTCGCATACCTTCCTTCAACTCTTGGTGCTCTAAGTGTCGCACTTGTACTAGACCCCACCTGGAAAGTTGAATGGAATGGTGAGTTCCACGACTCGTAAGTAGGTATATAAAAACCTACAACGGAATTGAACGAGCAAAGCACGAATCTTTCCAATACAAAATACTTAGCATACCTTTATATAGTGTCTAACAGTTTTTCAATAGTTAGTCGTGTGCAAGTGTACATATATTGGTAACTATGCATCACAAGATTTGAACAACTTATCATATGAAACCTAAACAAGACATTTTGCATGGTTCTATTCATTTTAAACATTCATTATTATTTGCATGGAAAAATATGTAAAGCATTTAATAACAACACTCACTAGAAAATTCAAGCATGATATTTAATACATTTTATTATAACCATTCCCTAACATTTATCATGCATGATCTATACACTTCTAATATGGATAAACATTTATGATTCATCTCATGGTAGACATGCATAAATCTTTTAAATGACTAACAATTATATAATTACAATTGTACAAATGAGCATATGAGATTAAATTTCTATAGTCAACATGTAACACTTGTTGGAAAAAGTTTATTTTTCCACACCTCAACCCAGGTTTAGGTAACCTGGATAGCCGAAATAGGTTCGGTACATGCCCTAACAAAGAGGGCTTTTCATATACCTCGAAGGGAAGAAATGAAAAATCAAACTTTGTTAATATAAGAATTGATAACATAGTACAAGTATCTTGTTCAATTCAAGGGAGACACCTCTCTCTCTAGGTTGTCCTCCTTGATAACAAACAAGCTAGTGATAGAAATCAAGGGATGGACTAGATCCAATCCCCTCAAACTGAATTACAGACTACTTTACGTTACTCCTACTCCTAAGATAGATTAAATTTGAGGATCCCTTCTTATTCTTTCTCCCATCTATTTATATCAAGTTAATCAGTTATAACATCTTCCCCGTATTGTAAGGCAATTACTCTCCATGTTCCATCCTCTCGTTGTCATAGCCATTTCCTCAATTCTTTATCGTGATGTTGAATACCCATTGTGGGCAGCGTTGTGGCCATATTTTGCTTGCTTTGTGCAAGCGATGATCTACGTTCATTGTACGTTGAACATCATGACATGTGCCTTGATAAAAAATCTCTTGCTCCGACTCACACCTTTAATTTAGTGGACGGGTTCAAACTTTAGCCAATATCCACATGTCCTACATCTATAAGAGCATTTTTGAAATGGTGCAAACAAATGCCCCTAGCACGTGTCTAGTTTAGATCTTAACTAGACATGTCTGCTCTTCTTCTAATGCTCCAGATTTATACACCTAGGTCTCACTGATTATTTTAGAGATTCGCGCTCGATGATGTAACTGATTTGACTTGGTCACCCTATTTGCCACCTTCTTCAAGATGAAAGATCTTCTAACATTACCTATTCCCAGGATTTGCTCAACTTCTGATGCTCTTGGGTAGAGAAAATGGAATTTTTTGCATGGGAAGCTGAACCATCTTCATCGCCCAACGGTAATCCTTAACTTTGTGCTTCTATAAATACCTACCCCAAGTATCATCTTTGTTCTCAGCCCTCTTTGCCATGATCTCATGTCATTATTTTGTGATCATATTGATGGACCTCAACACTTTTGGGGTGGTTTCAAACTTTGTTAAATGGGGTAATTTTTCCTTTTTGGCCTCTAACAGGTACTTGGGTTCCCTTGTTCCTGAGATTATTTGATACCTACTTTTCACATAACGCCCCTTACTTGGACCATCACCTTATGGCTAAAGGATGTTCATTTCATCTTAGGTCTCCTTATTTTAAGGAGTGAAAGGGTTGCATGGATTTATCAGATAATCCCAATGTGTTTCACAAGTTGTGGAGGAGTGCTTTATAGATAAGGATGATGCACTATCCACAACTTTGGGGATGAAGTCCTGTTCTACACGTTGTCCCACCTTCTACATACGCCATGGTTCTGAAAATGGCATTCATTGAGTGAGGCACACTGACTTGAGCCCCTTCCTTTGCTCTCTTGATCCAAAATCGTTACTTGGGGTGACTCCTGAGGTGACCTCCAAAGAGGTGAAAAACACACCTCATCTTGATATCCTCAAATTGTGGTGATAAATAGGTTAAGCGGTTTCTACAAAAACCCATGCCTTACTTCAATTAAACACCAGCTTTTGTGCCTCACGTTAATCTTCAATCTTCATTAGGCCATTCTTTGTTTTGTGAAACGACGTACAACCTCAATATAAGCCCGTGTATTTTCATCGTGATATTTATTAGGACATTTTTACCTCGAGACAATATTTGTCACGATAAGAGTCTTTGTAATTTTTTTACTTTATAAAATAAATTTTAATTTGGACATTTGTGCCTATGGACATTTTTCTTCAACATAAGCCTTTGTATTAAATTCTTATTTATTATAGGACATTTTTGTCCTTATACGAAGCTTTGTATTTGGCTCATAATATTTGTTATAGGACATTTTGTCCTTAAATATTTCTCATTTTGATTGGAGGTCTACACAGCTTCAAATGTTTACCATTGACTCCTTTCCCAATGTGTATAAATCAATGGGTATTTTCATCGAAAACTTTGTTGACCTACCATGGTTATTTCCAAACAAATGGCCATCTCATAGCACTTGGGTTTTTTACTACAAAAGGTAGTGTTGTTCTCCAAATCACACTGTTGAGTTCATTCCTTACTAGAATGTGGCCATTGACATGGCTTGAGTCATTTCGATGAGCTATTGTGAGTTCTTAGAGCGACACGCTATAGGTATTTTCACAGGACTTTACTGTCATGAATATTTCAAGGGCAAACCCCTTGGCACATGACTTCTGTAAGTTGATTACCTTTTTGCGTGGCATCGTAGCCATATCATCAAGCCAATAACGTAGGCCCTTTTCTTGCCCTTTGGATCTTTGAAGCTCTTTCGTTTTGAGCTTTTCTTTCGCGTTGATCTTTGTATTGCTTTTCTTCATCTACATCATCGCACCTTGTGATCATGCCCGTATTGAACTAGGCAAAGCTTTCATGATTTGTCCATTTAAACAACCACTATCCTTGGTTGGGGTAGATTCTTCCATTCCTGGCAATGAATCTATTTCTTGTTGACTCTTGGTGAACTGGCTTTGTCTAGCTTTACTCTTCGTAATGCAATCAAGCATCGTTGTACCATCTTATATTGAGTTTCTCATCCTTGCTTTCTGATTATCACTGCTTTGATCGAGCATCTTTATGACTTAGCTCCCTGCTCTTAGATCACTTGAATCATGCTCATCAATCCTACCAACATAAGGAAAGATTGTTTGATTGTCATGTGTTAAGTCGACTATGACTACGCCGACATTAATTGTCTTTGAGATTGTTGTGACCAATCTCTATTGGATAACCAACTATCATTTATGTTCGATTGTTGCCTTGCAACCTTTGCCGATCATCAATTGTGACCGTATTGATGTCTATTCTCATTGGGGAAATGTTGGTCTCGACTTCTCCCGTTTAGTACATCAATCGATGTACTAGTTCGCCTTTCTTCTTGAAATTTTCTTCTAGTTCCCCTTTAGTCATAATCATATCAACGTCAATTAGCCGAGAAGGGAGTTTAGTCTCCATTTCTCCACTTTGGGTGGTAGACTGACTTGTATACTTAACTCTTAACTTTCTGTTGTCGATAGGACCAGTGTCGATCTTAGGGACATTATGTCATTTAGGGAACTTATTCTCCCTATCGATAGTCCTAGTGTTAGGCTCCTTAAACGCATGTCTTGAGATTTGCCTATAATCAATGTCAATAAGATCACATTGTCACATTGCCCTCGTGACCTTGAGCACATACCTGCCCAGTTATTAGGCTAGCGTTCCACCAATTCTATTGCTCAAGTCCATTCATAGTCTGGCCTCGAGGTAGATAACTCGAACTCTTTGATAGGTGAGATTCCTGTTGAAGGCATCCCATACTACTGAAACCTTTATCACCCATCGAGGGGATTTTTGGGCATCATTTAGAATATAAGTGCCCCTCGAGCCTCCCTTAGTGGGGTAAACTTAAAGCTCGACCAAGCTAGTTCTGATCTTGAAGAGGTTGCACTTCGTGACCAACCAACTCCTGGTGAGCCTCCCCATATAGGCATTCCATGGTGATCTCGATTTATTGATTATCGAGATGAACCATCGTTTAACCCAACCCCCTAGTCCCCTCAGGGTTCTTGGCATTAGGCCAGAGAATTCTCTTTCGTCAAGTCATTCCTTGATTTCATGCTATGGTCTATTTTTGGACCACTATTCTTCAAGCATCAACCTGAAGGTCATAGCAATTACCTTAGGTGAAACTGTTGCAGTCAAAAACTGTTTGTCGATCTGATTCAGTAAGGCACCGAGTCCACCATCAGGTTCCTTAGGTGTCCTATACCAAACTTTTTTATGAATTGGAGCATTTATATTCTTAAGGGTGTTGAAACTTCCTCCTCTTCAGCAGGTGCTCTCATTGCAGTCGCCAATCTCTGTGTTGGAAAAAATTTATTCTTCCACACTTTGACCTGGGTTTCGGTAATCTAGATAACCGGAATAAGTCCAGTACACTCCTTAACAAAGAGGACTTTTCATAGACTTCAACGGAAAGAAATGAAAAATCAAACTTTATTGATATAAGAATTAACAACGCAGTACAAGTATCTTGCTCAATTCAAGGGAGACACCTCTCTCTAGGTTGTCCTCCTCAATAGCGAATATGCTAGTGATAAAAATCAAGGGATGAACCAGGTCCAATCCTCTTGAACTAAATTCCAGCCTACTTTATGTTACTCCCACTCCTAAGATATACTAAATTTAATGATGATGTTAAGGATCTCTTCTTCTTCTTTCTCTTGTCTATTTATAACGAGTTAATAAGTTACAACATCTTCCCCACGTTGCAAGGCAGTTACTCTCCATGTTTTATCCTCTCGTCATCACAACCATTTTCTCCATTCTTCATCGTGATATCAAATACCCATCATGGGGTGCGTCATGGCCATGTTTCTTGCAGGTGATGACCCACGTTACATTGAACATCATGACACATGTCTTGGTAAAAACTCTCCTGCTCTGACTTGCACCTTCATTGTAGCGGATGGATTCAAAGTTTAGTCAAGATCCACATGCCCTACATCTGTAGGAGCATTTTGAAATGGTGCCAACAACACTGCATTTAAGACTGTCACATACATTATTACTCATATAAATGCTTCCCTTATCATTTTTTTCTTGCATCATTCACATTTTCATTACTTGTCATCGTCTTTCTCTCTTTTTAAGTCGTTAAGTTTTTTCATCAATTAATTCCTTTTCCGATCACTCTTTACTTGTTCCATTAGTTATATCAATTTGGTTACTTATTCCTTTTTCATTCTCTTCCTCCTTTTATATATCAAAGCCTCAAGTAAATCTTTAATTTACTTTACTTATCACTTGTTAATTATTACTTATCATTTATCTTGTTACACTTATCACTTATCATCTTGCATGGGTTAGGAACTCTTATTTTCCATTGAAGGTTTCTTACTTTCATCTTTTTCCTGGTGTTAAAAGTAAAAAAATAAAAAATAAAAAAATAATAATAATAATTAAATGCTAACGTGGCAATTTGGTAACCCACGTGTTTTTTGTTCCAAATCTTCAAACTATCGCATATCCACCACCCACCATGAGTAAACATGGAAGTTATTGAAACTTTGAAATGTGGTGAGGGAGTTGTAGCAGTTACAACCCCCCTTCAATCTCTATATAAACCCATCCCAAAGAAAAAAAAAGGGGCAAGGCATAAAGATGCACACAGAGAGCAGAGAAAGTGAAGAGCACGTAAGGGTGAGGAAGAAAACGAAAGAAAGAAAGAAGGCAATAAAACAAATAAGAACAAGGTCTCTCCACAGGTATGATTTTCTTACCTTTCCGACTTCAATGCTAAAGGTTCCTTTCTTTCTCTGCAAATCTTTTTCATGAGCAGAGTATTGGATTTATAAGGTTCCCAGAGAACCCTTGTTCTTGTCAACCACATTGACATGGAAAAATCCAAAACCGATGCCAATGATCTCTTCTATCAATTTTTTTTTTTTTCAAATTCTTTGTTTTCTTCTTTATCTACGACTAAACCCACCACAACAAATTGTTGCTTCGATATGCAAACCCAAATATTTAAAGAATAAAGACCGGTAGGATTTGCATGTTGTTGTATTGTTATAGGACTCGTACACGTAGGTGTTTCCTAAACAAACTCTAAAACAATCCAAGAACACCCTTTTGTGGGTCCACAAAATTTTAGAAATTTACCCTTTCTAATAATTAAAAAAATTGTTGAAATAAAAGATGATCCCAACTGAGATTGAAACAGTCTCGTACTGTTTCACTTTGGAATATGTTCTTTATCCATGCAGCCACTGTGACGATTTTGGCTATTTGCTTATAATCTGATCGATGGAGATTCATTGCTTGATTGGGAATCAATTGGATGCAGCAGAATTGTATTTAGACCTCACAGCTGGTGGCTAGCTGCCCTCAAGGGATTATCACTCCTCTTATGCCATTTATATGACCTGCAAACTTATTAGAAGAAGATTTCATAAAAAAGGCATGCGAAGGTAGAAGAAAAAGGAAGGGAACTACTAGTTGCACCTCAAAAAATTATGAACTCTACCTCAATTTTTTTTCTTTCACTCATGCCCTCATCCCTCTCCTACCTAAAACACCTCCCACACCTCCAGCGGCTGCAATGCTTCCTCTAACAGTTGCAGCAACCCCTCCGGCATCCCCTCCTCTCTCTCTCTCCCTTCCTCTCCTGCACTCCCCTCTCTCTCTTTCTCCCTCTCCCTCTTCCACACTCCCCCTCTCTCTTTCTCCCTCTTCCTCATTCTCTCTCCCTCTCTCCCTCCCTTCCCTCACTCTCCCTCCCTCTCTCGTACTCCCCCCTCTCTCCCGCCAGCAACACTCCTCCTCTCCCTCCCTTTCCCGCATTCCCCCTCTCTCTTTCTTTCTCCCTCTATCCTGCACCCCTCCCTCCTCTCTCTTTCTCTCTCTCCCCTCCTCCTCTCTCCTCTTTCTCCCTCCCTCCCTCCATTTTTTTTGCTCTGCTTGGACTGTTGGTACCGAGCAAGGTAACCCCTGCTCGGTCAACCCAGCCGAGTAGGGCCTATCCCGCTCGGACAACCCAACCAAGTAGGCTGGAGGAATGCCTTGCTCGGCTAGGCTGGCTGAGCAGGGATTGCCTTGCTAGGTAACAACCGCCGAACACGTAAAAAAAATCAAAAAAAAAATCCTTACCTCCGGGAGACGCCGTCGTCGGAAAGATAGGGATGGGGTGTCGAGGGACCGCCACCGTCGCCAACATCAGAAAGGGGTGGGGTTTGATAGAAGGAGGGAAGGAGTATTTTAGGTAAGGGAAGGAGTTGGGGGATGGGTATAAACGAAAAAAAAATTAAAAAAAAATATAAGTGAGATGAGTTCAGAAATTTGTGTGGTGTAAATAGCAGTTCCCAAAGGGAATAGTTCTTTTTACCTAAAATCAAGGGTAATGAGATATTTCCCCAATGTAAACGTCATTGACATATCTTTAAATAAAAAAATGTATATATACATAATTTTTAAAGAGTTTTAGTGGGGACCATCATGTTGGTGGTACAGGTCTTTGATATGGTTCGTTAATACACATCAGCCACTTAGGACTCAGTCTATTGATCCATAGAGAAACCACTAATCCAATGGCCAGTAAAGCTCTATGGGTGATATGACATGTTGCCGGGTCAAGTTGGTGTCGGGTTGTGATAAGGGTATAGGTCTATATAGATTAAACCGAACCTAATCCATTTAATCGTGTTGAAGTGAGTCAGGTCATGCTGGTGGGTCAAATTTGAGTCGGGTCAAGTGAACAACATATGACTATATGGTTCAGCCTGAACCCAACCCATTTATTAATCATGTCAAAACAGGTTGACCCATTTACCCAACACACGTTTACAGTCAACCTGACCTGTTTATTCCATGTTGGGTTCGTGTCATTATGTTGTAATGCATGCTGGTGGGTAGGATTAGTATCATGCCAAGTTAAGGGGTATACGACTATTAGGGGTGGCAATGTTTGACACAACCCACGAACCCAACACGACCCAACACAAAAATAAACGGGTTAGGGTTAACCCTAAACATTTTCGGGTCAAAAAAGGTCAACTCGCTTTGACACAATTAATAAATGGGTCAGGTTAGGGTTGAGCCAAATGGTCTTATACCTTTACCTTGACACGACATGAACCCAACTAACCCGACTCGCTAACATAAATTACCACATAACCCGCGAACCCAGCTTGACCCAACACGAAAATAAGAGGGTTAGGGTTGACCCTAAATGTGTTTCGGGTCAAAACAGGTTAACCTGCTTTGACACAATTAATAAATGGGTCGGGTTAGGGTTGAGCCAAATAGTCTTATACCCCTACCTCGACACGACACGAACCCAGCCCGCCAACATGAATTGCCACCCCTAATGACTATGAGGTTCAACCCAAACTTAACCCATTTATTGGTCATGTCAAACTTTGCCACACCAATTTACAACTAGTGGTCACGTCAATAATGCGGATCAAGTTGGAGTTTGAATATGCAAATTAATTGGTAATGAAGTGGATGGTTACCTGCTTAGATTTAGGTCCAATCTTAAGATCCCAGAGAATGGACATTTCCTCTATGGATCCCCATAAATATACCAGCCCTTGGTATCATGGTACTCAAATTAACGGTCTTGATGCCTTCAATAAAATTGGAGCTAATCACTACATTTAAACTAGTGATTCTGATTTTCATAATCAGGCCTAAAATTCTAAACCTTATATGTATCATGTTGGTTGGTGGGGACCACCCACTAAATATTTCAAATCTTCATGGACGTTCATTTCCTTTCTAAAGATCGGCCCATGAGTTTAAGGCTTGGAATATGGACTGTTCAAGCCCATCAAGTCAAATATGAACCCACAAATCTAAAGTCCCATAATTTTATTATGGGCTGGTTTAGTCTTGACTAAAGGTGTTCTCAATACCCGTAAAATTAAATGTGATGCATGCAACGCACTCGCTTCAAAGTACAAGTTTGTTTTGCAAAAATAAATAAATAAATAAAATGAAATGATGATGGCCTATGTTTATCAACGGTCCAAAATGGATCATAAGCCCATAAATGGCCCCTGAGGCCATTAAATTATTATAAGCCCATCAACGGCTCTTGAGGCCATCAAAATATTATGAGTCTTATGGGTTTAAATTCAAATAAATCCAATAAGTCAGGTTTATAAATGGGCTAGATATAATCCAAAAATATTCAATGGTCCTTTGTGGACCCTTTCGTACTAACAATTCCCATTGGACATATGATAAATCAATGATAGTCTATATATCCAATCAAGCCTTGTAAATTTCATCCATAGGAATGGGCTTATAACCCATATTCCAGTGATTTAAAAACATACAATGTGGCATAATGGGCTCTAAGCCCATAAATAATTCACCTTAATGGTGGAGATAATAGAGAAACGTGTTCGTAAGTGACGACATGATTAATTCGGCAGAAATATTTTGAATGCATGGTTGATATAAATTTGTAATATTTATTTATTTATCTACTGGAATCAAAGGGAGTCCATCTCAAAGGGGAAGAAGTTTTAACACCCTTGAGAATGGAAATGCTCCCATTCGAAAAGAAACCTGGTTTGGGATGCCCCTTAGCTGATGAGATCGACAAATAATTTTCAACCACATCAGGTAGGTTGGCCATGATGATTGTTGCAACCTTCCAAATGATGCTTAAGAAATTGTGGTCTGAAAGGAAACTAGGACACGCGACCAGAGGATGGTTCGACAAAAGGGAATTCTTTGGCCCCATGCTAGGGACCCCAAAGGGATTTATGGGGCAAGGTCAAACAGTAGTTCATCTCGATAATTAGCAAATTGAGATCCCCATGGGTAGCCAATATGGCGAGACTCATTAGAAGTTGGTTGATCATGGAGAGCAACCTCCTCAAGGCTAGATCCAGCTCGGTTAAGCCTTAAGTCTATCACACCAAGAGAGTCTCAAGAGGCACCCACATTCTAGAGGATGCCCAAGAATCCCTTTGAAGAGTTATAGAGGCTTTAACAGTACTGGATGCCTTCAACGAGAACCTCAAGTACCAAAGAGTTTGAGTTATCTACCTCAGGGAAATCCCCTAGCTCAATATAACTCTTACCATCAACCATGCGAGGGCTCAATCCAATAATACGAGCACCCATCATATATAAAAAATTTATCGCCTTGAGGCCTTGCTATGAATGGGCCTGAGCAATCGAGTGGGTTGAGCACTAGCTAAATCACTGAACCAGTATGTGGTCGAAGTCACGCGAGCAATGTGACAAAGAGATTGCACAAAAAGATGTTAGGAAAACCTCGAGACATGCATATAAGGAGCCTAACACTGGGTTAGTTGATAGGGAAAATAAGTTCCGTAAAAGACATAATGTCACTAAGTTCAACACTAGTCCTATCGACAACGGAAGACCAGGGGTCAAGCATAGAAGTCAGTTGACCACCCAAAGTGGAGAAATAAAGACTAAACTCCCTTATAGGGCAGTTGACATTGACATAATTGCGATTAGAGGGATACTAGAAAAGGAAGTTAAGAAATAAGACAAACAAGTACGTTGACAAACGTTCTTGATGGGAGAAGTCAAAATTGATCTTTCCCCAACACGAATAAATACCGATGCGGTTGTGATCGATGGGGTGTCCAACAAAACTTTCATGGCAACAATTGAGCACGAAAGTCGGTTGACTATCCAGCAGTGAGTAGTCACTACCGTTCCAAAGCTGGTAACTGTGGATGTAGTCATAGTCGACTTGTCACATGGCAATTATGCAATCTTGCCTTGTTTTGATAAGATTGATGAATACAATTTAAATGGTGAAAGAGTTGGGCGTCGAGGAAAAAAGATGCTTGGTCGAGATATCAACGACTACAAAACAGAGGTTAGATATGCGATACTAAATGACACGACAACGCTTAAGTGCATTATAACGAGCAAGGTTGGACTATGCCAATCCACAAGAATCAATGAGAATTAGGTTTATTGCCGAAAAGGGAAGAATTTGCCCCAACCATGAATAATGGTTGTTTATATGGGCAAGTCATGAAGGCTTCATATGTGTCAATATAGGTAGAGTCAGAAAGTACGAGGATACAGACAAGGAAAGGCATCATGAAGATCAATGAAGAAGATAAGCACAAAACTAAGAAGCTTCGAGGATCCAAAAGACAAGAAAAGACCCTATATTCTTAGCTTGATGATATGACCTCTATACAAAGCAAAAAGGGAATCAATTTAAAGAAGTCATGTGCCAAGGGGGACTGTCCTTTGAAATCTTCAAGACAACAAGGTCCCGTGAAAATTCCCATGGCATGTCGCTTTAGAAACTTATAATGGCTCATCAAAATGACTTAAGTCATGTCGATGGTTACATTCTAATAGAGGATGGACTCGACAACGTCATTTGGAGAACAACACTACCTTTGGTACTAAAAACCCCATGTGTTGTGAGATGGCCATTTGTTTGGAAAGGGTCATTGCAAGTCAGCAAAGTCTTAGATGAGAATATCTATTGACTTATACACATCGAAAGAGGAGTCAACAGTAAACATTTGAAATGACGTAAACCTCTATATCAAAATGAAAAATATTTAAGGATAAAAATGTCCTACAACGAGTATTATGAGTCAAATACGAAGACTCATGTCAAAAGAAAAATGTCCGTGGGTAAAAATGTCCAAATAAAATTCTTATTATTATAAGTTAAAGATTATAAAGACTCATATCGAGACAAATAACGTCTAAGTGAAAAAATGTCCATTTTTTTATTATCATAAGTCAAAAATTACAAAGACTTACGTCAAGACAAATAATGTCAAAGGGAAAAAATGTCATAATAAATTAGACGATGAAAATATAAGGGCTCATATCGAGACCGTACACCATTTCTTAAAGAAAATAGGAAATGGCCTAATGATAAAAAAAAACTTGAGGCACAAAGGCTGGTGTTAAACATAGGTAAGGTGTAGGTTTTAGTAGAAAATTGCTCAACCTACTTGTCACCGCAAGCCAAGGAGACCTAGATGAGGTGTGTTTCACCTCTCTGGAGGTCACCTCATAAGTCATCCCGAGTAACAGTTTGAGATCGAATAAGCAAAGGAAGGAGCTCAAGTTAGTGTGCCTCTCCTAGCGAGTGCCCTTTTACAGAACCGTGCTGGGCATAGGAGGTGGGGCGACGTGTAGAAGAGGACTCAATTTCTAAAGTTATGGATGGTGCCTTGTCCCTATCCGTAAAGCACTCCTCCACAATCTGGGAAGTACTTCGGGATTATCTGATGGATCCATGCGACTCTCCAACTCCTTAAAATAAGGAGACTCAAGATGAAATGACCATCCTCTAGCCATGGGGTGGTGGTCCAAACAGAGAGCATGGCGTAAAAAGTAGATATCAAATAATCTCATAAACAAGGGAACTTAGGTATCGGTTATAGGTTAAAAGAGGGAATTACCCCATTTAACAAGGTTTGAAATCACCATGTAAGTGTCGAGATCTTCCAGCATGATCGCAAAAGAATGGCGTGTGATCATGACGAAGAGGGATAAAAATAAGATGATGCTTGGGGTGAGTATTTATAAAAGCACAAAGATAAGGATTGCTAGTAGGCGATGAAGATGGTTCAATTTCCCATGCAAAAATTTCCATTTACTCTGCCCGAGAACATTGGAAGTTGAGCAAATCCTGGGAATAGTTAATGTTAGAAGATCCTTCATCCTGGAAGAAGCGATGCTTAGGATAACCGAGTCAAATTAATTACATCATAGAGCACGAATTTCTAAAACAACCAATGAGGCACAGATAGATAAATTTGGAGCATTATAAGAGGAGTACACGTGTCTGGTTAAGATCTAAATGAGACACATGCGGGGGGGCATTTGTTGTCACCATTTTGAAAACGCTTTTATGGATGTAAGGCATGTGGATTTGGGCTAACTTTGAACCCATTAACTAAAATGGAGATGAAAGGTGTGTTTTAATCAAAGAGGCATAGCATGAGAATTTTTATCATGACATGTGTCATGATGTTTAGCGTACAACGAACGTGGGTCATCACTTACATGAAGTAGACGAAACAAGGCCACGACATACCCCACGATGGGCATTTGGCATCGTGATGAAGAATGGAGGAAGTGACTACGATGGCAAAAAGATGAAAAGTGGATAGTAACTACCTTACAACATGGGGAAGATGCTACAATTAATTGATTCGATATAAATAGATGAGAGAAAGAAGAAGAAAAGACCCTTAACACCATCATCAAATTTAGTCTATCTTAAGAGTAGGGGTAGGGGTAACATAAATTAGTCTGTAACTCAGTTCGAGAGGATTGGACTTAGTTCATTCCTCGATTTCTATCATTGACTTGCTCGTTGTCGAGAATGACAACTCAGAGAGAGAGGTGTCCCCTTTGAATTGAGCAAGATACTTATATTATGCTACAAATTGTTATATGAATAAAGATGTTGTCAATTTTTTTTTATTTCTTTCATTTGAGTTTTGTGAAAGTCCTCTTTGTTGAGGCATGTACCAAACCTATTTCGAGTTTTTGACTATCCGAGTTACCTAAACTTGGGTTAAGGTATGGAAGAAGAAAAAATTACCAACACTTATATACTTTGCTTTTTCCCAAGAGTTGGACATTACTCAACTTATTCTTTGGCACATTATATTATTCTCCAATGGAAGGACCATCACTTAAACTTTCTTACACTTACTTACATTTTGGTTCACTTAATTACATTTTCTCTCACTTCCTTACATTTTGACATATCATATTATCCCTAACCATAAGTGTCATCCACATATTGTTTATAACCAAATAGCGATGATCATTATACCATTGCATTATACCCCAATGGGATAGTCATCATACCATTGCATTATACCCCAATGAAAGTGATGTCATACATCATTATTCTCTATGTCTTAATCACTTTTACTTATAACTTATTATTAGCTAACATTTTAACTTTCCATGGTGGGTCTTACATTATCTTAACACTTAACTTTATTCTTTTTACTTATCTTATTTCACTTTCCTTGATCTTTGATCCATTTCATTTATCATTAGTCCATGACAACATACTCTATCTTGTCATTATATGTGATGCATTTTTTAATCATGGTGCAAGAAACATGCATTATGATAATTGCTTAAAATTGCATAATTATCATAATTAAAATGAGCATTATCACATTTATTTTATGTGTATTTATATTAAATTATGTATTTTCTCTTGTAGGATCTCACGAAAA
>JAOXJP010262587.1:0-20899 GCA_025762735.1 Platanus orientalis
GAGCATGCCAAAGGGCATCTCCGATGTCACCTCTATCATTCCCTCCATCCAACCTTATTAGTACACCCCTTATCTCACCATCCATTGAAGTAGCACAAGCCCCATCCAACCCTTGAACTTGCCAAGTCATTGATCCATGCCCTTCACCTCAAATCAATCCCCATCCTTTACCTAGGTTTAATCTTAGCCCTCCACCTAACTTAGGATAGAGATCATCGTAGCCCTCCATCTAGCAACTCTTATCCTCAAATCCAACCCTCTATTAAATCAGTTTGTAGCTATAAATAGCTCAAAATTCGTGTTTAATAGGGTTTGCAAGAAAAATAACCCTAATCTAAGAAAAAAGAGGATGAAGAATAAGAAAGTGCCAAAATCCTTCAATCCTTGGCAAGGTAAGCCTAAACCCTGCTCAAGTTCATCATCCCCATGCAAAATATGTTCATTTGATCACTGTTATGCTATCCAATTTATGCTAGAGCATTGCTTTAATTTGGGTACATGGTAGAGGCTCAACAACCTCTACTTTCCTCTATTTTTGACCCTCTTCAGTGGGAATTTCATATGATTTTTGTAGAGAGCTGCTTGACCCAAAATTTACTATGTTAGACTAGACATATGTAGGATGCTTTGTATTTAATTTTATGATTTTTAGAGTAAGGGAAGGCCTCAAGATGGCCCCCCAAACAGACCCAAAAAATCAGGTCTTTTGAGACCTAATTTTAGGGAATATTTTATGATTTTATTATGAAGTTTTTATCTATGATCTTGAGCTCAATTTTTTATGTGTTGTTTCTCTATATCTCCTCTACTAGCATGATTAATTTTAGGATTTTTGAAAAACCCTAAAGGCTCTAAAATATAGAAATCCAACTGTTAGATTTTCTCTTAGTAACTAACGCCTGTTTTTTAGTGAATTAAAAAATAGGTGTTGAATAAATAGGCGTCGAGGATACAATCAAGTGTTGAGATCTGGGACCCACCCCAGGAAGCCCTAATTTTCCCCAAACCTTCCTTATGGCATTTCTTACCTCTAGGAATCACCTCTATGGGCCCTTATTTCTATCTCAACGCCTGTTTGTTAAAAAACAGGCATTGAATAGAAATTCAAGTGTTAGAGTGACTTTCAAGTGTTAGGCCTGGACCCTAAAAATTAGGTTTCCTAAAAATTGTCTAAGTGTAGGTCAACCCTCGGGTTAATACAGTGACTCAGGAGAAACCCCCCCTTTGGGCCCCACTTGGATGGCCCAAAAACCCAAACTGGCTGCCGATTTAACACCCAATACCTATTTTTTCCCTGAATTAAAATTCGGGCATTGAACAAACAAGGGTCAGACTAAAAAACAAGCGTTAAGCCTATGACAGATGACTGAAGGGCCTACTTTGGGAGATTATATCTCCACTTGACCTGTACCTAAGACCCATAAGGTTGCACAGTGTAACTCTAGAAGACCTCCTTTGCCTCAAAATCTGGGTCCCACAGTGTGGGGACCCACCAATCCACTTAAAAAAATGGCATAAAGATGTTAATCTAGTTAGATTCTCCAATGCCTATTTTTCACCTTGAATTAAAATTCAGGCGTTGAACAAATAGGCGTTAGACTAAAAAATAAGTGTTAGGCTTGTAACAAATGACTGAGTGGCCTACTTTGGGAGATCATATCTCCACATGGCCTATACCTAAGACCTCTAGGGTTGCTCAATGCAACCTTAGAAGACTTCCTTTTGCCCAAACTCTGGGTCCCATGGCACTGGGATCCACCCAAACACCCTAAACAGTGGCACAAAAGTGTTCACCTGATCAGATTTCCCAACGCCTGTTTTTCACCTTAAATTAAATTCAAGCGTATGGAAAAATAGGCATTGAGGTGAAAAATAGGCGTTAGGCCTATGACCCAAAAAAATGAATCTTCTTTCTTTTGTCCCCCTTTCTTTAGGGTTAACTTCTAACCCTAAAATGATAAACAACAAGCCATTCAGAGGGGTCCACCATCCCTCTAAAGACCTAAACCATGAGGGGTCTCCTGTTCCTAGAAAAGAATAGTTTATGAACTGTTCATAAGACAATGCCTATTTATTCCCTGAATTAAATTCAGGCATTGAATAAACAGGCGTTGAGACCAAAAACAGGCGTTAGGCTTGAGAAAACTCCAGTAAACATCCAATTTAATGTTAACTAAACATAGACATTCCAATTCATACTTAACAAAGCTTGGAATTAGACATAAGATTGAAACTCATATGAATGGGAGAAGCCGCCCTAAAGTGGTGGGTATTTGGGGTGCCTAACACCTTCCCTAAGTGCAACTAAACAGCTTACCTTAAATCTCAGGAACTCAGACCAATACCAGGAGTTAACCCTAGACCTCTAGGTCTAGACATCTCTTCTTCACTTGAAGAGGAGAACCGGTGTCCAACTCCGTCGTTTAAACCCCAAGTTGGTGGCGACTCTGAGCAAAAGCTCAACCCCTGCACAAAAGGGGCAAGCGACCCTCGAGCCGAAGTGGGCGTGTCGATGTCCATAAAATGGTGACTTCGGTGGGAACTCGTTTAATCTCCATATGTATTAGTTTTATTTATGTTCATAACATGCTTTGTCATATGTCTACTTGTTTTCTCACATGTCTAACTACTTCTCACATGCTTACATTTCTCACATGTCTACTTATTTTGAATTAGACTCAGGTCACTCTGTTAGTTAGTTAGGATAACACTCCATCTTTAACAATTACTCTAAATTGCCATTCATAGGATAAGAAACATGTTCACATAGCTTTAGGGTAGCTTGAATTAGTTAGTATGACCAAAGCTCACATTTGAACAACTTGTATGCAATACATCTCTATTATTTTCTATTTTGCACAAAATGAGTCCAATGACACAACATTGCATCAATACATCACTCTCATTTACCCTATCTAGGTCATTACCCACCAATGGACTAACATTGGATCACTATATAGAATGAGAATAATGTCTGAGCAGTTGGTACTTTTGTCAACACGGCCATTCTGAGTTACCCAAGCCAGTTACCACTTTATGATCCGATCTTTTTCGGGGAGGTGTTTTGACTGGTACACTTCATCTTTTAGAATCTCAAAGAAGCATGCATATTTAGTCATTTTTAGGTTAGAGTTATTTAGGATACACTCAATAGCTTAGAGGTCCAGCTTTAGGATTTGTTTGCTAGAATTTTGAATGATTGCTTGCATGATTGACTAAAGGAACTAGGAATTCATGTTGGATTTTATAAAATTAGTCTAAACTATTTTTTAGATAATTAAGACCGGATTTTACTTTTTTATCTAAGTTTAGGTATCTCTCACCCCTTTTTGCTTAAAATACATAACACAGAGGTATATATTAGGCAGACATCCCACAAATGAAATAAAATGCAAACCAAACCATGCCATAAAAAAAGAAAAAAAATGAATAAATGCATCCAAGCCATCCCTAAATATATAACTAATCTGAGTTCATCCCTCTCTGAACCAAGTAAATAAAATAAAAAATTCCAAAACACATCCAAGTCATCCAGGGTTAAAATATACACAGCCCATCCAAATGTATCTGAATACATCTTTCAAGAGATAAAAGAAATGAAAAGAAAAAGTTCAATCTATCTTAATCAGTCATTGGAGCCGTTATCCACATGCTCCACTGTCCCCTTCCTACCCATGTGCTTCCTCTTCCTAGAGTATGAGTGGCCTACTCGAAATCGGACTCCAGCATTGCCAAGGGGCAAACAATGCCACTTCTTGGTCTGGTCCTAAGTGGACTTTCGTCTGTCTGTAAAAGAGCCACCTCCATAACGCCATTAGGCACCAGCTTTGTGTGCACCTCAGGCTCTACTCTAGCCTTAGTAGAGGGCATCTCGATGTCCCCTGCATCACCACCTACACCCCCAAGGACGGGGATCTACTTCTGTAACTACAAAACAATAAAAAATAATAAATACATGTCAGAACCTTTCAAAGGAAATACTTCTGAAAAAAATACCCTTGCATCTTTACCTCCTTGACCTTCTTCTTGTGGCTCTCCTTCAAAGCCACAACCTCAGTCAAGTGGGCTTGGTGCTTTTGCCCCACTAGGGAAAAGCACCTCGCTAGCTTTTGGAGAGCACTCAGGTACACTCCCTCAAAACCTAGAATAAGTACACAAACTTTGTCAAGAATCTTAAAATTCATAAGTTTTAAAACATGCTAAAGTAAAACCAAACCATACCTAGGTCATCGCCTTAGGAGGTACCCACCCCTCAGGGAGCTCGGCATCCGGCAAAGGCTCCTTGCTAGTCCCACCCTCGAGGTTTGGTCATAGTCACCACCTTGGGCACCATCCCAACCAAGTTAGGCTCAGTGGCAGGAGCCTCCCTCTTCCTTCCCCTCCTAGTAGGAGGTGCAAGTTCCTCTACGGGTTGTGCCTCGGCTGCCTGCTAAAACCAAACAATTCAAATATCATCAAAATATTTCAAAAAGAAAGTAAAGTAAATAAAATATAAAACAAAGTTTTGAACAAAGATAAAACAAACTCACCTGGGGTTCAATGGGGCTGCCTAAATGCCTATAAGACTGAGTGGTCCACCACTCGTTGTAGTCCTTGGCCTAGTCCAAGAAAACGGAGGCATCAGTGCCTATCTCTCCCCTACCGGTTTCTCCCTCAGTGTAAATGACCCGTGGAGGCGAGTGTAGGGCCATAAAAGCCTCCACTCCCACCTCGACCTGGCACCAACACTTCTCCCCAAGGTACATGGTTACTTCGTCAATGGCAACCAAGACAACCCTCTGACGGGACCAAGCCCAGACCGAAGTTTGGTCTAGAGCAATATCCCTATCCAAGACCCATCGGGTCCATAGGCACCACTTAACTTGCACAAAGCACAATAGGAGTTAGATAATGATTTTAAATAATAATAATAATACTAAATTAGTCAAATAAGACAAAACATTGTATACTTACCTGATCAGTTGTTAGGAGGTCTAGCTCTCGTCAGAAGGTGGAAATGGGTTTGCAGAACTTATAGTGGGTGTTCGAGACTTTTCACCTTACAACGCAAGAGAAAGGGAACACCTCCTTACCCCTCCACGCAGGGGCCAAGGATGGGAAAAGCTCATAACACCACACCTGCAAAATAGAGAATCCAGAGAGTTAATATCATCAAAGGTTAAAAGAAAGAAAATAAACAAAAACATAAAAGACAAAAATAAGAAAATGAAAGTAGGCTATACCTCCTATAATAAGTATAGCTCCCAAGAAAGCATGAGGACTTTTCTCGGCTGAGATCTCACTCCTATTAGAGTACATCCACCCGAGGGCGGACCTACCCCAACTATGAGTACCCACTAGGTCTAGATCCTCCAAGGCCATCAATAAGTGGAAGTAAATTCTGTTGCTATTCCCGCACAAGATGAAGCAGGTTAACATATACACAAGGAAGGTGCGAGTGGAGAAAGCGATCTCTGTCGATGAGCTCTCATTGGTGGCCCACACATACTTCTTCTCGAACTAGGAGGGGAGGACACCCTTCGTGCCCTTGTAATACTCCACGGGCTGAGGCCCTATGCATCATGTCACTGACTCTAGGTCGAAGTCATCTATGGTAGGTGGAGGCATGCCTTCCATTGAGAGTCCAGTTATCATGAAGAGGTCAATGGGAGGCAGATCTATCTCTCCCATAGGAAGGTGGAATATGCATGTGACTAGTCGTGCCCTTGTAATACTCCATGGGCTAAGGCCCTATGCATCGTCCCACTGACTCTGGGTCGAAGTTGTCGGTGGTAGGTGGAGGCATGCCATCCACCAAGAGTCCAGTCATCATGAAGAGGTCGATGAGAGGCAGACCTCTCTCTCCCATAGGAAGGTGGAATGTGCGCATGACTAGTGACCACCTTTTAGCTAGGACCATCATCAAGGCATTGTTTACCTTCAGCATAGGTAGACTCAAGAAAAGGCCAAAACCCATGGCCCGCACCCTGTCTTGGATATTGGAGCACATACCCTTCCACAATGCTTGGACCCCAGACCAAGAGACGTGTTGTTCTACCCTCCCCCTAGACTGTAAGAGAAAATACATAAAAACATGTTAGAACATTGTTTAAGAATAAAAAAAACCTAAACAAAACAAAAAAGAATAAAAAAAATTAAGAATTGCAAGTTTGGGTCTCAAGCCTAACACCTGAATTTTAGGCTTACACCTAAACTTATCCCAAAGCCTGGTTTTTAAAAGTTTGAAAATTCTGGCATTACTCCTATAATTTAGGGCAGTGATTTTCAGGTGTTGGAAAATCCAAAAATCAACAAAAAATGGGAAAAAAACCATTAAAATCATTGCAAAATAAAAGAATGGATTAAACAAATCTCTCTTAAACAATTTTAAACCTAAAAATGCAAGGAAATCTAAGGAAATGTGCAAAGTCAAAGAAAAACATTGAATCACAAAAAAGGCTTTCAAAGAACAAGAAAAATTCATAAAATAGAAAATAAATCAATAAACCAAACCAAAACTTACCTCATCAGCAATTAGGTTCTTCCATAATGCTTTTTATGCCGAGAGAAGTGGGAAATGCCAGCTTGATCCTGCTTGACTCATTGTAGTTGAAATAAGAAGATGATTTTTCCTAAATTTAGAAGATGAAGGAAGAACACTCTTAAAACTCTCTCTCTCGTTTGTAATAAAAAATAGTAAGTGGAAACACAAAAGACAAAAAGCAAGTTCGTGGGCCATTTAAAAGTTGTAACTACTCTCAACGCCTAATCGTGCTCTCAACGCTTGAATTTTAATTCAATTAAATTCAGGTGTTAAACATTTTTTTCTTGTTACTATTCCAAAGCCTAATCGTGCCTTCAATGCCTGAATTTTAAGTCTATTAAATTTAAGCATTGACACAAAATTCAGGCATTAGGATTAATTTCTGCAAAATATTGTTTTTAATTGTAAAATGACATTTTTAACCCTGTGTTTATGCTTATGCTTATAGACATGGATCACAGACCTGTGCTATTGGATCCATACTCCACCATATCCATTAACTTTACAAATACCTTAATTACCCTCCCCCCGAAGAATAGGAAGTTTGGAAGAATCAAAGCCGACTAGGGGCGACATTGACCTTAGCACAAATCAACTTGGATTGGCCACAGTTAGAAGCAACCATTTCATTTTGGGACCCATCATCTATAGTTTTCCACTTTAGAGAACAAGAGCTTACACCCACTATCAAGGAGCTCGAGTCCTTCTGAGACTGGGAACATTATCTCAGCATCAGTGCCATAATTCTAACCTATAAGCTTAGCTACCCCAAAGGCTTCCATGCATTGAACATCTCCAAATCCTCCCTACCAAAGGAAGCTACAGGGGAATATCCACACTACCCTTTTAACCTTTTATTGGAAAGGGGTTGGAAGAAAGTCGATGACTTTGCCGACCCCATCAAGTTCAAAGCATTCACCTTGGTTGTCTTAGGGAAACTCTTGCTATCACATAGCCGTTATCATATCAACAACATTCTACTCGATATTTTGGGGCAACATTTAAAGAAGACCCTTGCACCTATGATCATATATGAGACTATCTCCAGTCTCTTTCATTGTGCTCGACATCATCAAGGTCGGTTATATGGTTACCTAACTTTCTTACAGACCTGGCTACTAGAACACCTGACTATCCTTACATCCTTCTAGACTTATGTGTCTCGAGATCTAACCCTTATACAGATACATGTCAATAATCACCCATTTCTAATCAAAAGGACAACACTCGATTATCAGAACATACTAGTTGCTAGCTCCCTGAATAGCCAGTCAAGCGGCACAAAGCATGCTACCCTCTTTTGGCTACCAAGGATCGTACATACATGGTTATCATAGGAATCTATCAGAGCACCCCCTATGTACCCATACACGTCCTTTGATAATTTTTCCTTAGAAAAGATCTCTTCGATTTTCCCACGGTCTTTAAAGATATCTTAAAGCTTGATTACCGTACATCCACTCATTCATGGTCTATACTAGCCACTTTATGGGATAACTCGCATACCAGAGTTGCTGGTCATTGATAGCTAGTATCTTCAAAAGCACAGGCCATGAAATCCTTTTATGAGCAGTGGCTTCTAAATAAGCCTCCTCAATAGCCTGCCACCCCTGCAGGATCCGCTTTTTCGAACAAGAGGCCATGTACCAAATCAACATCTTCATCATATGTAGAGCTTTCTCACACTCAGGCAAAGTATAAGCAAGCCTTGTCAGACTTAGTCGAGGAGCGGGCTTTACATGCCTAAACCGAGGCTGCCTTAGAAGCCGACACACTTTTGCATACTGAGGCCGAGGTCTCACGTAATTGCACCCAATATTGGAATGAAACTCAGGTCGAGCTCATTCACTCCCTAAAAAGTGAGCTCAATGACAGTATGACTTCCTACAAAGATTTGAGAATCAAGATGAGGTGTAGCAATGACATGGCCTTCATACAAGATCAGTGGATATACAGTCATGGGTTCACGAGCTGAGAAAATAGATCTTCTCTTTGGGCTACAAACCAGTGTCACCTCCACCACCACCTCTAGGGGTGCCTAATCTTTAGATTACATTTTATGCTTTCTTTTCTAATGTATTGGGGAAAGTATCCCCTCCTTGTGTAATAATTTCCAATACGTATATATTGTACAAAGTTTTATTTCTAAAAATCTTGTAGTCAATTAAAGGACATGAATTCACTTGTATGACATATGCACTTATAAAAGTTTTTGGCTATCAAATATGAATGAATGTAAAGAATGAACCCTACAAAATGTTAAGCAAGCTATAATAGCTCCCCTAGAGACTCGACTATAGAAGAATAAGGTGCCTTATAGTAAAGCGAAGGCTAAAAAGTCAATGCCTCCACCTATGGCTCACACCACACCTCTTACCCTCCCAAAAGCATCCTTGGAGAACCCACCTCCTAGTAGGACTAGACCCAAAGATATCCTCTCAAACGAGTTCAAGTAAGAGGTAGAGCGATTGATGGGGGACTTCATGTCCTGGCATGGTTGAACATCCACCTCTAAGCATTGTCATTCCTCTTCATCACCCCAAACTTCTCCACCACCTCACAACCAACCCAATACCAGTGAGCAGCCTCAAATTCCTACACTCACCGAGTTTGAGAAGTTGATGTTCAAGTACCTATTGAAGCTAGGAGGGCCTCATGGCTAGAGTACAATTTCTAAACCACCACCACCTCTCAATATTGTCAAGTAGACTCCACCTCTTGGCTAATCATACACATAGGGCCCCATCTATGTCACAGCCCCACTCTGAGCTACCATTACTTACATGCAACTGAAACATGAAGCCATCTTCAATCTAGAAAAGTAGTACGGGTTGTCGACGTTGAGTAGGAAGGAAAGGGAGATTGTTGCTCCTCCCTAGGATGATAGGACCAGTGTGAAGCTAGCTAATCCCATAACAAAGGTAGAGTTGATGAAAGGGGGGTAGTTTTCCATCTCTATGGACTTTGAGGATCTCTGTATCCACCCCAGGGGTGTGCTACCACCAAAATTCTATATGCCAAATGTTGAGAAGTATGATGGTAGCACCTACCTTAGAATGCATCTATGCTTGTACTACAACGTTATATTCTAGTGGGGACATGATGAGCGTATCTTGGTCCAGATGTTTGGCTAGAGTCTAGAGAAGAATACAAGGAAATGGCTAACAAGTCAAGAAAAGTGTAATATCATCACATGGAGGGCCCTGATGCAGTCATTCCTTAACCATTACAGATTCAATATTGAGATGCTACTAACCAGGGAAGAGATATAAGGAATGAGACCTATCGTAGGAGAAATATTAGGAATTTTTCCTATAGGTGGAGATTAAAAACTTCCAACCTAAAACAACCTATGTCTGAGGAGGACATGATATCGACTTTTATGAGGACACTGAGTCCCACCTACTAGCTGATGCTCCAAACTGCTTCATAGAGAAACTTTATCGAGGTTGTTGACAAAGATACAAAGGTAGAGTTGGCCATCAAGGCTAGTTTAGTATAAGATGCATGTCTTGCTCTTACCAGCTCCACCATAACCACACCAAAGAAGGCGACCGTCACCAGACCAGAAGAAAATCATGTGCAAGCTATTGAAGTTCCCCGGCCTAGTCAGAACAACAGTCATATTCTGCCTCTACTGTAGCCAACCTAAAACTACCCAACAACCATGAACATATTCCCCCTAAACACAATAATTGTACCAGCCCAGATACCTAGGTGCTCCTAGAGAAGAAAAGAAGAAGAGAAAGTTCACCCCATTCCCTTATTCCTACAAATACATAATGGAGTACCTCATCAAAAAGAGATTACTTCAACTGATTAACCTGAAACCTCCACCTTACCCCTTGCCTTTCTGCTACAACCTATCGGAACATTATGAATACTACCAGTCCCTAAGGCACACCATCAATAAGTGTTTCTACCTAAAACATGATATACAAGACTTGATCAATGAGGGTAAGGTATCATTTGACCTTACACCCACTAATCCTCCACTCAATTCAAACATCATCTATAATCCACTCCCTGACCACCAGCCACTGAAAGGGGTCAACATGATCAGTCTAACCAGTAGCCAGTTTAATCCTTTCAGCTTCATCACCAAGATCTTGAAACCTAAGAAGATCATTTTCTTGCCCGATACCAACCAAGTGTCTACCCTAAATGAACACTCCCCCGAGCTGATTCCCCTTCTTGAATATGAGCACATACTCACACACATATGGAATATGGCCTCGGATAGCCCAGCAATAGTCCTTCCTCCCGACATAAACTTGTACGGAGAAGGTTCAGCAACCTATGACCCATTTCATCCCCTCATATCATTCCAACACCATCATTATATGCCCAACTCATCGGCCTCACATCCCCTTACCAAGTCATCAACATCCTTCACCTACCATAATACAATACTTGCTGAACTGAGTCCCTTTGGGCTATCTAGTTGGGAAAGTAGTAGATCTCAAGCTATCAAATGACAAGTTGGAAGAGCTCACAACTTTCATTACCTAGTCAAATAAAGTTTCCAATCCAGTCACATATCTACACCCAGAAGGGAAAGGGAAAGGGAAAGGGAAAGAGAAAATGATAGAAGAAGAAGTTGAGATAGTGGTATAGAAGAAGACCAAAGAGGAAGAGGAAAGGAGAGAAAATGAGATTTTTAAAGCATTTATTCAGAAGTCTCACCTGTTCTTGATTGAGTAGTTGTCTGGCATAGGTCTCAATTTTGGGCCTTTTACTAACATTAGAGCAGCACAGAGAGAGATTCCTGAGCATATTTAGAAAGTCTTTTATAGACACTTCGATCACACCAGACAGGTTGGAAAACATGGTGGCTAGAGTATCAATGCCATGGGTCATAACATTTTTAGAGGAAGAGATTCTCAAGGGTGACACGATGCACAACCGAGCCATCTACATCACTACCTGCCACTCTGACATGTATATTCCCCTTATTTTAGTAGACAATGGGTTTGCCCTGAACATCTGCACAAAGGATACCTTGGACACATTGGGAGTCCCCTCAGATTGTGTAAACACAACCCATGTGACATAAGAGCCTTTGACAACTTCGTCAGTCATGACCAAGAAGAAGTGTACATTCCCCTAGTGATAGAAGGGAGAATGTTCTAAGTTCCCAAGTGTTGAGCATACCATCCTCCTTTACACTATTGTTGGGAAGACTGTGGATTTAGCAGGCATGCACCATCCCATCCACTTTCTATTAGAAAGTGAAGTTTATCATTGATGACGAGATCATCATAGTACTGATAGATACATATGTGATCACAATGATAGGACAGAAGATACTGGGAGTTCAAAACCTATAGGCTCCATATACTTTCACTTTGTATCAATTTGAAGTTGTGCATATAGAGAAAGAAGTAGCAGATTTGAAGAGAAAGGCTAAAATATTTCTGTTGAAGTTCCATATAATGGCCAAGATGAGGTTCGATATGAACAAAGGCCTAGGTAAATATTCTCAAGGAAGAAAAAACTCCATCAAAGCCATCAGAGTGCTATACAAAGAAAGTCTTAAACCTTTGATCAAGCATCAATTCAAGAAGAAGAAAGCCAACAATAAGGCTACACAACACTTTGTATCCGCCTCTGGATTGCCCAAGACTTGCACTACCCTACCAACTGAACCACTAGCTCAAATAGTACCACCCAAGCTTAGCACAAAATATGCACCAACAGAACCAATCATTATTCCCCCTCCAATCATCAATCAACACTCTGCCTACCATCTTGAGACTACTCCTTATACCCACATGTTCAGCTCTAAGCCGTCTGTCCCTGAGGTTGGGGAAAGTTCAACCCCTAACACCTTAGAATATAAGGAGGACAACCTTGCTCCCCTAAGTTTACACTCTCTCCCTGGTGATGTCATGGAAGCATTACAATTAGTTATTGCGAGTAAAGAGTTAGACCTAAATGAGCTTGACCCTAACCAGGTCAACATGCCAGAAACATGGGTACTCGTAGATGCTAAGGAGCAGATTGGACAATCCAACTCAGCCGGTTATTTATCTTATCAAGCAAAAGTCTAGGCACCTACGACCAGATTGGTCCCTAGCCCTTAAAGAAGAAATACAAAAAACAACTAGACATAGGCTTTTTTTTTGTTTATCCAATATCTCCAATGGTTAGCCAACATTGTCCCTGTACCCAAGAAGGATGGCAAGGTTCGACTGTGCATCGATTATAGAGACTTAAACAAAGCTAGTCCCAAAGATGATTTCCCCTTACCTCACACTGATGTGCTCATCGACAGTACTATCGAACATGAGATGATGTCCTCCATGGATGGGTTCTTTTGTTACAACTAGATTAAGATGTCCAAAGAAGACCATGAAAAGATTGATTTCATGATCCTTGGGGGCACATTTTGTTATAAAGTCATGCCCTTTGGTCTCAAGAATGCAGAGGCAACATATCAACAGGCCATGACTGCCATTTTCTATGACATTATCAACAAAGAAATGGAAGTAAATGTTGATGACCTGATTGTTAAGTCCCATCATCGAAAAGATCATCTGAAGCACCTACAAAAGCTATTTTTCGGGCTGAGGAAATATAGATTAAAGTTGAACCCGAACAAGTGCATCTTTGGAGCCTCCCACAGATATTTGTTAGGCTTCATCAACAGTGAAAGAGGCATAGAGGTTGATCCTTCTAAGGTCAAAGCAATCATTTGAATTCCTACACTTCGCATAAAGAAGGATGTATACAGTTTATTGGGTTATATTTAATATATTAGTCATTTCATTGCTCAGCTTACTCCCATTTGTAAGCCTTTATTCAAACTGCTGAGAAAGAACATTCCTATCCAATGGAACAACAACTGCCAAATTACCTTTTACAAGATCGAGAAGTATCTATTAAGCTCACCTATATTGATTTCTCCAGAGCTAGACCACCCACTGATTTTGTACTTGACTGTGCATGACAGCTCCATGGGATGTGTACTAGGATAGCATGACAAGATAGGGAAGAAAGAACATGCCATTTACTATCTAAGCAAGCGTTTTGTTGATTACAAAACCAGATACACTCATCTTGAGAAGACCTGCCTCTCTCTAGTTTATGTCACCAAAAGACTTTGGCATTACTTCCTTTCATACAAAGTATTTCTGATTTCATGAATAAATCCCATCAAGTATCTATTCAAGAAATTTGTAACCATAGGAAGAACTGCCTGATGGCTCATGACGCTGTCAAAATTTGACATCACCTATGTCTCATAGAAAGTTATCAAGGGGCAAGCCATAGCTGACTTCTTAGCAGATGGACCAGCAGATGAACCTTCATCCTTGAAGTTTAACTTCCCAATTGAGCACATACTTTGTGTTAAAGTCGAATCGAGCAAAATTATCAAATGGAAGATGTGCTTCGATGAAGCTGTCAATCAACTAGGATGCGAAATTAGAGTTGTGTTCATCTCCCCTATAGGTGCCCTCATTCTAATTGCTACAAAACTGCTCTTTCTATGCACCAACAATATAGCCGAATAAGAAGCTTGCATCATCGGTTTGAAAGCAGCTATTGACCTAAGCATCAATGAGCTAGAAGTTTACGAAGAATTTGCATTTGTTATCTTTCAAACAATTGGAGATTGGTTCATTCGAGAGGAGAACTTCTTGAACTACCATGAATGTCTACAGATCTTTTCAAGAGCTTTGAGTCCCTGACTTTCAACTACATTGGCAGAAAGAGGAACTTTGTAGACGTTTTGGCCACGCTAGCTTCCATGATTAACATCCCTCAAGGGGCAGAAATGACAACGATTGAGATTGAATAGAGAAATGAGCCATCCTATTGAACAATGAACCATGGTTCCTCGACATAAAGAATTATATTGAAGATCAGACTCTTCCTTCCATGGCTTTCAAAAATGATCAATGTGCTCTGTGGAGATTAGCATCTCAATTTGTTTTACATGGTGGGACCCTGTACAAGAAATCCCCTCATCATGTCCTTTTGAGATGCATAGATGAAGCTGAAGCCTCCATAATCATTAAAGATATCCACAGAGAAGAATGCGGCTCGCACATGAATGGGTTTATGCTTATCAAGAAGATTCTCCGACTGGGCTACTACTGGTCAACCATAGAAATAAACTATTGCCAACATGTAAAGAAGTGCCACACTTTTCAGTCTTATGCCAACATTATCAAAGCACCAACTTCTGAATTTCATAACCTGACTACTCCTTAGCCATTTTCTATGTGGGGAATTGTTGTAGTAAGACCAATGCCTCAGAAGGCCGCCAATGGGCATTTGTATATCATTGTGGCTATTTACTATTTTACTAAATGGGTTAAAGTCATATCTCTATTAGTAGTCATAATGAAGAATATAGCCAGATTCGTACAAAAAGACATCATTTTCCGATATGGTGTTCCCAGCAAAATCATCACTGACAATGCGACCAATTTTGTGGGAAAGTACCTTGAACTACTCTACAAAAAATTTAAGATTCACCATCATCGATCTTCTCCATACAAACCACAGTAGAAGCAAACAACAAGAACCTTAAGAAGATCTTACAAAAGATGACTATTAATCAATCCAACTGGTATGAAACGTTTCCCTACACACTTATGGCCTACAGGACTTCAATCTGCACTTCAACAGAGGTAACCCCATATTCATTGGTCTACGGTATGGAGGCAGTCCTGCCAATTGAAGTTAAAATTCTAAGTCTCTGAGTATTAGCCGAGGCACAGATTCCATAATCAGAATGGGCATAGGTTCGGCCCAGAGATGTTGAAGGAGACTTAGTTCTCAAAAAAGTCCTTCCACATGAACAAGCATCACGAGGCCAACCTCGATCAAATTATAAAGGACCCTTCGCCGTCAAACAGAAGTTGTCTAGTGTGGCATTACTACTGGGAAACATGGACGAAGAAGACTTCCCCAGATTTGTAAACTTGAACCAAGTCAAAAGATCCTTTGCTTGACTAATGTAAACCTAACTTATTTTGAAAACCTCAAAATGAGAAGGCCTTAAACAGTTATTTTACTAAACATTTTCCTATTCATTTATTTTTGCACCTTCAAAATCATGATCATTTCTACATACAAATCCAAAACAGAAGAATCAATGGTTCAAAAACAAAAGAGCAAGTGAAGCAAATGAAAAAAGAAAAATAAACAAAAAAGAAGAATAACAAAAAAAATAGAAGCAAAAAAAGGAAACTTATAAAGAATCATGATCTTTAAAAACATGGAAATCTTGTATAGAACCATAATCTTCTTTAAGAAATGGGCATTTTGTAGAGAACTATGATTTTCCATTTGCAATAAGTCTCTAACCGCATTCATATTCATATTTCCAAACCCTTTGAATGCTATATGTTCAAAAGCAAATCTTGAAACTCTCAATAAGCCATTCATTCGGCAATGCAACCATTTAAATCCCTTAAGACTTCGAGAAGTTCTAAGCACAAGTCAGCAATACACAAGTCAAGCATTCAATCAATTTGGAACAAGAACATGCACCCCGTCTAGTCACTTTTCAAAAGCCTAGACCTGTCTAAGGACAGGGGAAAAAAGGAACAAAAAAAAAATCAAAGCTCAAAGTGAAAACCAGAAATCACTCTCTGACCCAGTCCTGGCAAACAGGGGAAAAAGGGAGCAAATTAAGTCAACACTTAGGGTGAAAACCAAAAATGGCACCCTAAGTCAATTCAATCCTAGTCATGAGCACACATCTTTGGAAATCATCATTTGACAAAGCAGAAACAAAGCCCTCAAATGTAGACATGTAATTCCACTCTCCCGAGGGAGGCATATTTAGTATCCAAAATTTGCAAACCTTTCATACCTTGCTCGGACTAGGCATGGCATTAGAGCATATGAAAACAAGACCCTATGTACTTGAGATTTATATAACAAGTCATCCATAATGTTCAAAGACCTAGAGAGCCCCAACTTTTCAAATTCGATGGAATAAATTTTACAAAATGAATTTTTAAACCTCTTCCAAAAGCACATACCAAGTCTAGTTGATCTAGGCTTCAAGCTCAATCATCAATCAATCAGCACTGTCAACTACTGGCCACATCGTTCATTCGCTAAGGAAAGCCTTCAACACAGCTATTGACAACTCTTGGATCAAGGAGCAATAAAAAAATCAAGATGAAGCATCATCTCCAGCAAAACACCATTCCCAACTAAGCAAAGTTGTAGATAATACATCATCTCCCAAAGAAAAAGTGGAGATGATGAGTCATCTCCCATCAGTTATGATTGGAGATGACCTATCACCTCCTAATGAAGGAAATCGAGATGAAGCATCATCTCTAGCAAAGCGCCATTCACTACCAAGCAAAGATGGAGATGATGCATCATCTCCCAAGAAATATGAACATAGATGATGCGTTATCTCCTATCAACTATGATTGAAGATGACAAGTCACCTCTTAGCAAAAAGAATCAGCACCAATCAATCAATAAATAAATACAATGATGGAGCCCCGTTGAGGACATAGCGAAGAGTAATTCAATGGTAAAGCCCGTTTGATGGCATAGCAAGAGCAATGCAATGATGAAGCCTATTTTAACGGCATAATAAAGAGCAATGCAATGATTAAGCTCATTCAACGGCATAGCAAGCACCCATGAACCTGTCAAAGACCATGCACGGCAAGAAACCATGAACTGTCAAAGTCCGTTCGTGGCAGCAATCAACTGGAAAATCATCACCCCTATCAAAGACCGTGCATGGCAAGTACCCATAAACCTATCAAAGACTATGCACGGAAAGCAACCATGAACTGTCAAAGTCCGTTGGTGGCAAGCAATCAACTAGCAAATCATCGCCCCTGTCAAAGATAGTGCATGGCAAGTACCCATGAATCTGTCAAAGTTCGTCTATGGCAAGCAAACAAATGAAATCCTAAACTGTCAAAGTCCACTTTGTGGCCAAGCAATCCGATGATGCATCATCACCCCAGTTCAGTCCATATTCATGGCAATGTATGATAAAAAATGATACATCGATCATTTTTTACCTTGAGACCAAGCCTCATAAAGATTCGATGAGGACTCCACCTCACAGAAAGGGCCATATTTCGGTATCACAGATTGCCTATTGGGCATAGGCAAATGCCGATCCTCATTCCATTGACTATGCAATATGACAAATATGAATATGTAACACCGATCTCTAAGAGATCTCCATGGCTTTCGGAGTTAAGCCCAAACACTTCTTGATATGCTCTGTTCAGGCCGCCACAGATTCGGTGAGGGACTCTAGGTCTTACCTCACCAAAATTGGTAAAAACCTTGACATGACAGATTGTCTTTCGAGTATAGGAAAATGTCAACATCATTTCATAGCCTATATATCATGACAACCCTCCTTGAAAATTGGTTAACACAAATATGTAGCACTGATCCTTTGTGATCTCCGTGGCTTTCGGAATAAGCCCAAAAACTTTCCAATGTGCCCTAATCAGGCGACCGCAAGTTTGATGAGGGACTCTAGGTCTTGCCTCACTATAAATGGCCAAAACCATTAACATAGCAGATTGTCTACTTGAGTATAGACAAATGTCACCATCATTCCATAGCCTATATACCATGACAAACATCTTTGGAAATTGATTGAAACAGATATATAGCACCGGTTCCTCGAAATCTTCATTGCTTTTGGAGTAAGCCTAAAAACCTTCTAACTTACCTCATGCAGGCCGCATAGGTTCGCTAAGTCGAGTTGGTCTCCGACTTTGTAGAAAGGCCTTCATAGATAACCGCCTATTTGGGTGTAGGTAGGTATCATCACTTCATAGCTTGCGTATTATGCCAACCATATTTACAGATTGGATGGTTGAAACAGATACGTAGTACTGGTCTCTTAAGATCCCATGGCTTTCGAAACAAGCCTAAAAAGTTTTCCACAAGCTCTATCGACAATCCCTGAAATACGAACAAATTACCGCGTAGCATCCAGGTTATTCGGACATAGCTGAATGTTGTACTTCAATTCATAGTCTATTTGTTATATTAATACTAATACCGTTAGGGATTATCACAACCTCCACAGCTTCCTGAGAGAGTGCAACAACATCGCCAGTCCTGATCGGTCCTCTACTTACACTCTGTTAAATATGGGATAACTATAGGGTATAATCCACCTGTGATGTCTATTTTTGTGGATGTAAACACACACCAAAATTCATTCCATGAAGTCTTTATAATTCCTAAGGCTGTAGTACAGACTACTAGTTTTGCCTGAAGAATCCTCCTCACAACAAACAGGTTACTTATGAGAAAAACCCACCACTACTTCTTGGGAAAGAGCTCATAACATTTATCTTCACGTTTAAATCAAGCCACCCTTCTAGTTCAAATTTTGTCACATCCCAGTCCATACTTTTGAATGGATTACCTAGTATTGGCCACTCTTTGTTCAGTACTTCATCTACAACATGATTTACTAATGGCCACCCTGTGACATTTATTTGGCTTCAGACAACAAGCAATGCTACATTTTGATCCATCAAGTTTATGAAATGCTAGCTTCTTGTCATAGTCTAAACAACTATCAAGCTTAAGTAGTATTTTCATAGCATGGATTACTTGTGAGAAAAACCCTCCCATAGCTTTTCATAAAAGAGTGCAACAACATTTCTCTATAAGTTCTGATGGTCACCGCTCAACAGACTGACCTATTAGCACCGACCTCGGTGACACTTGCTTATTAGAACATAAACATGTGTTGCATTCACCTTAAAATGTTGTGTGTTATACCTACTTTAGCAATGACTGGGTTGTTATCACCTGGGCAAGGCACAACACCTAATCCTATGGGATTCCACTTTGGCTTCGAAGAGACTTGTTATAAATTCTTCCTTGCACGTCCCCCACCTTGACAATGTTTTAGTAGGATGAAAACATTGTCATGGAGCAAACCATAGCCTATGTAACCATCACTTTATAGATACATAGCACTAACCTTCCAAGGTCCCATAGCTTTTCTAGAGAGAGCTTCCAAAAGCTCTCTGTGAGTCCTATAAAATATGACATTTGCCTAAGTGGGATAGGGGCAATGTTGTAGATCGATCCGGCTATGTATCATGATGGATTTGAAGCCACATGTGTCTTCAAAAATGATATATAGTGCATACATGGCATGGTTGATGTAAAATCGAGTAGTGTTCAATCATGATTACACATTTTTTCCATATCTTTTCCAGGGAAAAATTCACTAAAATCCCTCCATGAGTCCCATTAAAACACTCAAGAACAGTCATAAACAAACTCTAAGGAGTCAGTCATCGGCCTTTCGAGAGCGCGATAATCAAACACATCATTTCAAGCACAACTAGTATAGAATCATTAAAAGGGAGGCAAAGTGACATTTACCCAACAACTAACATCACTAACAACTCCTTATTTTCATCTGTCATTATCGGCATAAGTTATCTACATTCATGACATGATAATCAACTTCAACTAAACATAAGACATAACAACTTTCAAAGAAACTCTATGTTTGACAATTTTAATACAAGGTGCAATCTTCTACTAACTTTGTTTGCATGATTTATAGCTTTTGCATGATCAATTTTCCGTAATGTTTTCAAGTAGTTGCGCCTTATGTCAATGACTTACATTTCTCCCAACGCAGCGCATATACTAATAGCAACACCCCAGTAGCAAGAGAAAGTACTAATTGCTTGCATATTACTCATGAATAACCCACCCTTTCCAAAACAAAGAGAGTTTCTCTATTGGTTGACACCCATTTTGAAACTCGGATAATCTTGAAGGAGTTTGTAAAACACCGAAAGAGTTCACTCTCGATTCAAGAAGGCATTTAAAAAAGAAAACATTTTTTAAAACCCTGATCTCCAAAGTCAAGGACAAACTTTATCCCATCATATTTTCTCAACCAAAACTGTTCTATATTGCGAAAACACTCATAAATAACCCATCTTTTCAAAATGAGACCCTCTCTCTATTGGTTGATACCCATTTCCAAACAAGATACCCCCAAATTTATTTGAAAAACACCGAAAGAGTTAACTCTTAACTCGAAAAAGCATTTGAAAAGCAAATTCATTTCAAAACCTTGACCCGTAAGTCAATGACAAGTTTTAGCCCACCATTATTTTCTTAGCCAAAACTGTTCCAAATTTTCAAAACCACTCACCCAATATCCATGAGTAACATGTAAGAAAAATGTATCATTTCACCCAAGTAAAAATTAGGGTACTTCCTTCTTTGCTATGTATGGCAAAGCCACACATATGAAAGAGGGGCATCTGTCAGCACCCAAATTTTGACTCGAGTCATCTAATGGAATGAAGAGTAGCAAAGCAACATTTAGGCATCAAGACTTTAAGCACCCTAATTTAGGGA
>JAOXJP010262598.1:0-20898 GCA_025762735.1 Platanus orientalis
ATGTTAGGGTCTGTGAAATTTATTTGTTGGAAATATCTATATAGATATCCTTCCTATTAAGTAGAGCTTAACAGATCAGTTGTTTTTTTCTTTTTGTTAAATCTTCCTCACTAGCTCAAAGTGCTCATAGAAAAAATTTGTCCTTAAAGATGCCTAAAGTTAGGCATGATTTTTGCCTACGGGTTTGGGAATTATTTCCAAAAGGAAGTTCAATCGATGGTGAATATCCAACAGTTTATGCAACAGCTCGATTGTCTCATCCTATTCGGAAGAAAATAGTTAACAAATTCTTGTGCCATTTTTTTTTAAACTAATATGCTAGGCTCTACTCAGAGGGAATGATATCAATGTAGATGTTTCAAACAAATAAATCTCACGAAGCCTAATATATATTTTTTATTATTATGGATAAAGCTTTGTGATGCAACCGCCTTGCAATTTTTGGAGAACACCTATCCTATTTGGAAGCCCAAGCCCAAGAATTATCAAGGAAGGAATGCCAAGAGAAGATGTCCATGGTAATTAGGAGTTTAGGGTATTTTAAGGGGGCGTACAACAATTTATGTGTCCATGTTATAAGACTAACAGTGCCAAACTTTGGTTTTTTTAGAGTAATCCCATTTTTTATGTTTAGCCCACTTTTTCAAAAGTCAAAACTTGAATTTTTGGCTTGATTTTGGTGTAATTAGATAGGTTATTTAGTTACATTTCTAATGAGACCAAGATTGCACAAATCCGAGGTGTATGACCAAATTACCAAAAAGTGGTCACTAAAAACGGGAATAGTGTTTTTTAGAAGTCTTAAGTTTAAATTTTTAGGAAAATAAGTTTTTAGAAAATTTTATTTTATTTTATTTTATTTTTTTTTAAAAAAAAGGGCGGTTGGGCCCAATGGTAAGGCTTACCGTTAGCGTCCCTGGTGGCGCGGGTTCAAGTCACGGAAACAGCCTATCCAGAAATGGGGGTAAGGCTGCGTACATCTTGCCCTCCTTAGACCCCGTGTTAGCGGGAGCCTCGTGCACTGGGCCGCCTTTTTTTATTTTATTTTTTTTAGAAAATTTGACTAGCAAGTTTAGGATTTTAGGAAGTTTCCAATTACTTAAGGTTGTAAGCCTATTTAAAGGCAACCCCTCCCCTATAATCTAGTAGTGAAGAATAAACACGTTTTGAAGATTTGGATGTTTCCAATGTGTAGCTATAGCCATGTTCTTCTCCAAGGGTTGATGCCACTCATGACTCCTTTCTTTCTTCTTCTTCCATAGGTATAGCCACAAGCTCCCTTCTCTCCCTTAAGGTAAATCTTTATTCTTTTTATTTCTTTTTAAGTTTCTTCTCAACTTTATCTTTATTTCTATACTACTCTTTTTTTCATTCTTTCTATCATATATATGTTTTTTCTTCTTCTTCTTTCTCTTGAAATCTCCATTAAAGCACTTTCACTTTTTCTGAAATTCTTTGATTTGACTTATCAAATTTTATCGGAATTTCATGAAATTTTAATTGTAGAACCTTGCCACACGTTAGAAGCGACCATAAAATATTCAGAATTTTCTAATGCGTCAGAGGGGGTATTTTGGTAATTTTTTGAGTTTCTGTCCAAGATTATAGAAATACCCTTTTTGGGTCTTTTACCTTCTTTTCATTCTATATTATTCTAAATTCTATTTCTGCAATTTTATTATCAATTTTTTCTTATTTTTGTGGCTACTTGAAGTACGAAATTTCATTCTTGAAACTTTTTGCTTCAATACTTTAAATCTAACCATTGTTTGAGGGTTTTAGAATTACTCTACATCAAATTTTGGTATCTTCTCCTTTGTGCTGCATCAATGGGTCTACTCGAACTATAATGTGAGGGGACCTCTCCTTTGACACTGTTACACTCTAGTGCCACTTGTCATGATGTCCTCATCAAAAACCCTAAAAAGAAAGAAGAAAGTGTTTTAGTAGGGGATGATTTTGACTGTTTATATACCCATAAAATTCTGGTTAATGCAGAAGAATGATATTCTAGATAAAGATTCTCAACAGAATTTTGTAGGGAAAGATAAAGTGAGAAATAAATGATCTAACCTGAGTAAAACAGCAGTTAAAGCCCTTTTATGGGTACGATTGTGACTTACAGGCTGCTGCAGTTACCCAGTTGTACCTCAATTCTTCTGCAGAATTTTCTCTTTCTGATTTTCAGCAACTTGTAGATTCTAGGATAGAAGATGTTGCAGTAGGAATAGGAGGAGATGGAAGAAGATAAGAGGATGATAGCAGCAAGAATACGAAGAATCAAAGGGGAAGAAGAGTAGAAGAACAATAGAGAAGAGAGGAAGAAGAAGAGAGAAGAAGCTAGGGATACAACACCCTAGTGGGAGCCTACGGATACACCAAAGAGAGGGTAAGGGGATAGGAGGGACACATGCTCAATAGGGAACAAACCCAATTCAAAAGTTTAATTCATCATATCTATTGCTTCATTGAAAATGATGGATGCCTCTTTATAGGCTTACAGGGCTCAATAAAATTGTGACTTGCGAAAAATAGCAATATCTAACTAGTCTAACTTGAGACTTAAGACTTACTAAAAACAAAGCACTTCTAAAAACCTATTTCCTAAAATTTTATACTACTAAAGGCTTGGAAACAAAATGGCTGTCGATCAGCTTGTATTGTGGGCTCCATTTGTTGACTTTGAAGTCCACAAAAGGACAAAAACAGCGAGCTGTTGACCTACACTAGAATTCCCTACTTTTCCCCTTGGCTGTTAGTCCTATAACATAAATATCCTTCAACTAAAAATGCAAATAAACTTTAGGCACAAAAGGCCTTCTTGCAAAATTGTCCCAGCCACCTAAGACGCTTATGTAGAACACGTCTTGTACTTGGTCTTTTTGTTGGTTTGCACATACATTAACCTCTTGATTATGTCCACATCATAATCCCTGCAGGTAATGGGCACATGCTATGGTTCAATCAAAGGTCTAGGACTGCACACACACACCAATACAGACTGTTCAGAAACTTTTTACTATCCCAAAACTAAGTCAGAAAAATCAGTAAATCCAGATTTAAGATTGCCACATGCATGCAGACTTGAAGCAATCACTCAATCACCACAATCAAACACCGAAGTGGTCAAATCCACACCGCTGGGTGCTGTAAAATCAGTCTGGTTGACTGATATAAAAACACCTGTCAGAGTTCAACATGAAGCATTTTAGGTAAGTAGTGCTATGAATGCATTATGTATCCCCTAAAATTTCAAGTCAAATGTGAATTCTCCAACCCCTTTGAATAAATCAGAATAAGTCGCGGGATTTCAGGAAAATCAATTATAGTAGGGGAAAAAAACCCAAGTTAACACTAATACTAATATCACCATTTTTCTGATAGAAGACTGTAGTGGATGAAGTATGATCGAAGGAACCCAATAAGCAGAATACCTCATGTCCAGAATCCTCTAATAGTTCATGATATTGTTGAAGAAAAAATAAATAAAGAAGAAGATGAAAAAAGTGGAAGGAAACCCAACCAGCACCTATCGATTGGAACTATTAGTATCACCAACCACTAATAGGTTCTTACAGCACCAACCGGAAGAGAGTGGGAAGTCAGACTTCACTTAAAATTTTTACCCAAAATTCTATCTTCTTTATTCTGTACGTATGGGTCCCTTTAAATAGGGCTTTATAGCAGAATCTGTTTTCTAAACAAAAATGAAAACTAACATTCTCAAATTGCAGATGGAGGAGATATCTTGGACACAGAAATCTAGGGCTACTTGGCTTAAGGAGGGTGACATAAATACAAAGTTTTTCCACCGGATGACGAGTATGAGAAGTTCTATCAACAGGTTAAAGGTGGGGAGGGAATGGGTGTATAATTAGGGTAGATCAGAGACATTATTGAGAATTATTATGTTAACTTGTATTCAGAGCCGTTTCAGTCTCGGCTGGTCTTAGAAGAAGTGGATTTTGATGGTATAATCAAGGAGGAGCAAAGGTGGGTTGAGAGACCTTTCTTGGAGGAGGTGAACGCGGCCCTGGGTAGTTAAGAGGATGAAAAGGTCCCTGGTCCTGATGGATTTCCATAAAAACTTTGAAAGGTTGTTGGGATGTGGTGGGTAAGGAGGTTATGGCAGCCCTAACGGCTTTTCATTCTAGTGACCAATGGTGTAAGAGTCTTATCGCGACTTTTATCACCCTCATTCCAAAGAAGAAAGGGGCTTCAGAGATCAAGGACTTCCATCATATCAGCCTAGTGGGTTGTCTTTACAAATTGTTGGCTAAAATTCTAGCTCTTCGTCTCAAGACTATTATTAGGAAGGTCATTTCGCCCTCCCAAAATTCTTTCATTCCGGGGAGACAAATAACATATTGCTCTTTACTGGAAAACGAGTGTATTGATGCAATGGGTAAAATTAATTGGCTTGGGATTGTCTACAAAATTGATATGGAGAAAGCATATGACCACGAAAATTGGGACTATTTGGACTGGGTTCTTCAGTAGATGGGATTTGGGATTAAATGGAGAAATTGGATTCAAATTTGTATTTCCTCCCCTTGCTTTTCCATTTTGGTGAATGGCTCTCCTAAAGGTTTCTTTAAAGATAGTAGGGGATTTAAACAAGGGGTCCCTTTATCTTTTTATCATGGTGGTTGATCTTTTGGGAAGAATGGTTTCTAAAGCGGACTTGGTTGGTCTTATAGAAGATTCTCTCCTTGTGTAGATGGTCCCTCAGTTCCTTTTATCCAGGATGCAAATGACTCCCTTGTTATGATAAAGGCAGACTCGGAAGGTTTGAGGAATTTAAGATGCATCATTCTAATCCTTTAAGCTGCTACAAGGTTGAAAGTAAAATTGGGCAAATCCTCTCTGAGCCCTGTTGGAGTGGCTCGTAACATTGAGGAGTTGGTTTCTATTCTTGGTTGTGATGTAGTTGTTCTCCCGTATCATATCTTGGTCTCCCACTCGGGACAAAATCATCTTCAAAGTCTATTTGTAATCATGTTACTGAGAGGATGGGTTTGAAGCTTGCAAGTTTGAAAGGTAAATACCTCTCAAAAGGGGGTAAGATGGTGTTGATTAGAAGCTTTCTTTCCAGCTTTCCTACCTATTTCTGGTCGGTTTTTAAAGCCCCAGTTGCGGTTGTGCAACAACTTGAAATGATGTAAAGGGATTTTCTTTGGAAGTCGGATCAAAAGGAGAGAAAAATAACTGGGTGGGTTAGAATGAAGTTTGTAGGTCTTTTAAGGCATGGTAGGGTAAGAATTAGGTCCATAAGTGGGTTCAATAGAGATCTTTTAAATAAATGGTTGTGGAGATTTGGAGTCAAGTGCTAAGCCTTTTAGAGAAGAGTTATCGTTGCCAAGTATGGTGAGGAGCGGAATGATTGGAATTGTCGGGTCCCTATGTGACCTTATGATTGTGGGGTGTGGAAAGGTATTAATAGAGGGATGGGGTTGTTTTCGAGACTCAATAGATTCAAGGTTAACAATGGGGAAATGGTTCTTTTTTGGCAAGATTTGTGGTGTTCAAATGAACCCCTTTCTAGATTACTTTGATCATGTTATAGACTTGCTGAATGCAAATGGGGAATAGTGAAAGACCATATGATAAGAACTAGAGCTTTTTGTTTGTGGAATATTTAGCTCATAAGGAACCTCAATGACTGAGGGGTTAAGGATATGGGTAGGTTGCTGGACCTCTTGGAGAATTGCTGCCTTGGGGAGTTGGATATGGAGGATTAAAGACTTTGGATTTTGGATGAATAGAAAGGCTTCTTGGTCAAGTCCATGTATGAAGCTTTATGCCCCGCAGCCCCTTTTGCTTTTTCGCATAAGTTTGTATGGAACCCCTAAATCCCTTCTAATATTTCGTTCATGTGAGAAATGTGGTGGGACTGGGCTCCATCTATTGATAATTTAATTCGCAGAGGTATGGTGATTCTGAATTAGCGTTGTATGTGCCTGTTAGATCGGGAATTGTTAGGACACCTGTTCATGCATTGTCTGTTGGCTGCATCTCTTTGGAATCTTTGTTTAGCTCGGTTTGGGGTGTGTTAGGTGCACCCAAAGATTTTGCGTAGTCTTTTCTCTTGCTGGCTATCTCAAGCTTTAAGGAATGGGAGTCAGTTGGGGTTAGAGGTGTGGAAGCTGTTGCCCACGGCTATTTGTTGGTCTATCTGGGAGTGTAATAGGAGAATCTTTGAGGGAGTTTCTTGTCCGTTCCATTAGTTGGTTGATGCTATCCTCTCTAGAATATATGATTGTTCATCTTACTCTTCTAGGGTGGATTGCCCTCCTTATAGGTTGTGGAGTTTTTCTTGGGATTCTTTCATCATTATGGCCTAGAGGGCCTCTTTTGTTTTGTTTTTTCTTGTAGCCGGCTGGCCTTGTAGAGCATTTCTCATGCTACTCCGTTTCGCCCTTTGTGGCTTCCTTTAATATTACTTTTCAAAAAAAAAAAAAAAAATCTCTACTAGTTAAAATCTCTTAATCCTAATATATTTTTAGAGACAACTTGACTTAGTCAATGTTAAGAAATTAATATCCCATATAACGATAAATCCCCCCTTTTATTTGGTAAACCCTTAAATAAAAGAACCTACTAAAAGAATTATATTCTCATTACATATTGATAACCTGTCAGTATTTTGGTCAACTCTCTCAAATCATGTTGAATTCAGGAGATCTTGCTTTCGTTTGAAAGTCAACGGGATAACCTTTCTAATGGTACCAAAATCTAGTCAAACGGGCAAGTTTTGACCTCTGAAAAGAGGGTTAAAAGTCATGGGGTTACAACTTCAAATGACTAAAACCTAGTAATAAATAAAACTAAGCTCTAAGTGGTCTGCTCATGATCATCCATGTTCATCTTATTTCTTTTTCTTGATAGCAGCAATGGGGTTGCATCCCATCCTTCCCCTTGATCATTTGAAGCTACGTAGTTTAAATTTACAATTTTCTCATCTTACTAATTTCACATATGGGCACTCTTTCCACTCTTAACCCATACATCATGGTGCTCTTGCATGTGTAAGAGCTAAACCCAGCATTGCACATCTTCAATTAACTTCTGGATGCATAGGTGAGTTTTCTTCAACAAATGAAAAATACAAGAAAAGAACTGTCTTCCTGTTTTCTAGAATTTTATCTTGTACTTCGTCTTTAGGATTCATGTATCGATTCCTTGGTGGCCGACTATTTATGCTACGAACTTCCATATTTCTATTTGGTCAGTTGTGCATCTTTCTGCATCTTCTCTAACAATATGGTCTTGCTTATGTCTCTACTTTCTCTAGAGACCAAAACACCTGGTTGAACAAGGAATTATTCAACATCCTTAAGTGACTCAGATCTTTGTTTATTGGAAACTTGGCGTTTCCAATTTGCAGTTATTCCACTTTAAAAATTTTGTATTCCTTATGTCAAGATGCTTTTCGCATGAAAGCACAGTTCATACTTCTTAGAGAGATTGAAAAACCTTGCTTAAGCAAAGATTACAGACATCCTGAAATGACTCACAGATTATGGGTGAAATTGATTAAAAGTAATTTTAAGTGCAACAGATAGGTCCACCTTACATACGTAAAGACTAGACCTTTGGTGTTTTAAGTTTGTGCTTCTATTTGTTGCTTGTGGTATAAAACTTTAATCCAGAAAGAAAAAGGCATCTGAGTGAAATAAAAGAAAAATGAATAAGTAATATGGCCGCCTTTCTGGTGGTCCTGAGAAGGGATTTATAGTGGTTCTTTTTTCGTATTAGTGGCTTTGTTGTCCAAACTGACCTGTTTTTTTATATTGTTTTAGCGCTTTTATCGCCTCCTCGAATTAAAATCAAAGCAGCCAGATGCAGTTGTTCCTCCACTTGACAGCACTCTTAAACGGATAACTGAACCTGATTCAGACCTTCTTTCTCAAAACAAGTCAGTCATAGATGAATTTTGTAAGCAGTTTGAGCTTAAGGAAAATCCAAAGGTCTGTTCTCACAGAAGAACTAGAGAAACATATGTTTGGTATCAGACAGACACCTTTATCTCGTCATTTTTTATTTGTTTTGAATGCTGGTGTATCTTGCAGATAAAGAAGTCATCTAGACGATTGTGGAGAGAGAAACCATCAGGATCAAATGAGGGAGAGAGTGCTGGAGATATTGTTTCTGGTGTTCAAACTGTCGGTTCTATTAAAAATGAGTCCTCATTGAAGGTTGACAGGATTGGGGTTTTGACTGCTGTCGAGGATTTTGAAGCCATGATCTCACGCAGAGATAGCACGGAGTGGGTTACTAAGGCAATTAAAGATATGAAAAATCTAATTTTTGACCTGGTAGAAAACTCCTATGAAGGGGATACCTATCACAAGGCACTGGAATGCTTAATTTCTCTTCGCAAAGGTTGCATCCTTGAGCAGGTACATCATCTACCACCTTTTATATTTTTTCTATTTTCTATTTTGTATGGATTGTAATTTTTAACTAATTAATCTATTATGATGTTGGTTGCTAATTTGGAGTCATCTTAATTCTACTACCTTTATTCTGTATTTAATGTTAACTAATTCTAGCTTTTAAATCATGAGCGCATTTTATTTGGTAGCTTTTAAATCATGAGTGGTTTCCCCCATGGGGTTTGTGCAAGTTAGGTGGAGGCCTAGGTAATTCCTTCTTTCCTAACTTTTTCTTTATTAATCTTAGTTTGTTTTGTCATTTCCCTGCACATTCCATCTAAAACTTTTTCAAGAATCTTAGTCCTGCATCATAACCTCTTTGAGTTAAGACTATCTTTTGAAGCCCAGTTTATTAAAGATGAAATTAGAGATGTGGTTTTCAGTACGGACAATGATAAGTCAACTGGGCCTGACAGCTTGTCTACATAATTCTATCAAATATGTTGGGATTTTATCAAAGAAAACCTACTGAAGGTATTCCAAGACTTATATGAGTGAGGCATCATGCATAAAGGGGTGAGATTGACCTTTATTGCACTAATCCATAAGAATGATGGAATATGTCATGATTTTTTAGTTATGCCCCATCAGTTTAGTGGGAAGCATGCATACAATCATTGCTAAATTCCTATCTGGTAGGTTGCACATTGTTATCAATGGTATTATCTTGTCTTCACAAAGGGCATTCCTTAAGGGTCAGCAAATTACTAATGGGATCCTTGTGGGTACCGAATGTGTGGACTCATGGCATAGATTGGGTTTGAAGGGGTTGATATGTAAGATAGATTTGGAAAAGGCTTTTGATAAGTTGTATTGGAAATTCTTTGAGTGGGTTTTGTTTCAAGAAGGCTTCGGGAAGAGATAGATTATGTGGATGCTGGGTTGTGTGGTGATCTTATGGTTCTTGGTATTGCTTAATGGGATTTCAAGAGGTATTTTTGGTGCTTCTAGGAGATTGAAACAAGGGGATCCATTGTCTCCTTTTATTTTTTCCCTGGTAGCAGATGCTCTTAGTGCCTGTATCAATCACGTTGTAAGGGCCAATCTGGTGGAAGGTTTTAGAATGCAATCTAGTGATTTAGTTGTTTCTCACTTACAGTTTGTGGATGATACCATCTTATTCAGCAAACCTGATTTTGGTCACTTTTTGAATGTGAAACACTCTTACAGCCTTTGAACTCATTTTATGACTAAAAATTAATTGGGAAAAATCATGTATAGCTGGGAATCATCTGGAAGAGGGGCATTTATCTTCCTTGGCTGACCTCCTAGGATGTGGAGTTGAGAAATGGCCACTCAAATATCTGGGTTTTCCATTAGGTGGATGTCAAAATTTGGGAAATTTTTGGGAGCCAGTGGTGGAAAAGGTGACATGCTGGAAAAGATCTCAAATTTCTTTGGGGGAGGGGTGGTAGAGTTACTCTGAACAAAGCGGCATTGTTTAACATTCAAGTTTATTTTGTCATGTCTATTTTTATAATTCCAGTGAAAGTGACGAAAATGATTGAACAACTCTAAATGAATTTTCTATGGGAAGGGAGTGGGGGAGATCATTTGATTGTGGGAAGAGTCATGTCTACTTAAGGAAGTGGGAGGGATTGGAATTGGAAGCATTGTCCAAAAAAATAAGGCAGTCCTTCGAAAATGGTTATGTAGATTTGTGTCAAAAGAGAGTAGTTTGTGGCATTCCCTTATATCTTACAAGTATGGTTTGGATTCAAATGGGTGGGTTTATAACCCTTAGGCCATATCAAATTCATCTATGATTTGGAAACATATCAATATGCACCCTCTTTTCTTCCTTCATATGCATTTGGTTATTGGAAATGGAAGTATAATTAGATTTGGGTGCAAATACCATATGATTGTCTTTTCCAAGATTATATTGTATCTCTACGCAAAAGGACTCTTCTGTTTCAGAGATTGTTTCTCTGATATCTCATGGAATTTGTTGTTTTCTAGGATCTCTGTGAGCTTGAAGTTAATTCAATGGCTTTTCTTTTGTATTTCCTTGGGGAAGCCCTTATTTCTACTGGTGTTCCAGGTAGGTATTCTTGGTCTGTTGAGTCTTAAGCATCTTTTCTTCAAAAATTTTCTTTGCTTTCCTTTGTTCTGATCCTTCCTGGACCCTATCTTTTCCTGCCAAAAAAATATAGAAAGGGTTCTCTCGTCATGTTCAAGCCTTCTTATGGATTGCCTCTCTTTCCAAGATGAGCACTTTGGATTTACTTCAAAGAAGACATCCTTTTATGGTGTTCTCCCCTCATATTTGTTGTCTCTACTTGCAAGATGGAGAATCGGGTAATCATATTAAGATTCACTGCATATTTGCGAAATCACTTTGAAATTATTTTCTTTCTCATTTGACAGTCTATTGGGTAATGCCAAAATATACGATGGATCTTGTATCGCAATAGAATGGAGAAAGGTATTGGTTGGCCATTTTCCATGGCATATGTTGCGGCATATGGAAAGAAAGAAATAGAATAATTTTCGATGGGGTGTGTGGTGTGCAAGCCTCTCTTGGAAGTAGCTGAATCCTTTGCTTTTAAGGTGGTTTCGTTGGCATCAACTTCTATAGAATTCGATGGTTTTTCTATTAGTGATCTCACTAGGGATTGGTCTTCTTGTTTACTCTCTTGTTCAATATCCCTTGATCTTTATTATGGTTGCTTATGGCTTCTTTTTGTTGTATTAGTATTTGTACCGTTTATTCTTCTTCTTAATGAAGTTTTGTTATTCATCAACAAACAAAAAAAAAAGAATCAACCACAAGCTTATATTCTAGCAAGTGGTAACGAGTGGAACATATGTATGTTGTCTTTTCCTTGATGCTAAATTTGAAATGGACTTGTGATTCTTGGGCATTTGAAGGCTGTTAGGTGGGGGAAGATCTAACAGAACATGTGTCCAGCTGATGCCTGTTTGTTATGTTGGGTGGTGCTCTGATGTTTGTACTTATTCATTACTCTTGTAACTTCTTTGAGTCATGTGAATCACTAAGTTTACCTGTAATGATGAACTGAATAAAAACATTTGAAGGAAAAAATTTTCTAGGGCATTTTAAGGTACCAGAAGGAATATTTTCCTACTCCACTTGTCTACATTGTTATTATCTTGATAAGCATTTGACATAGTATTTTGACCTATTTGTTCAATTTTTTCTTGGATGTGGACTGGGAACAGTCTTTAAATTCCTTAGTGTTTAATGAGTTTGATTATTAGATGTCTATCTACTAGGGCCTGCTTGGACCATCGCATGTTTAGCACCACTTGGGGGAGCACCAACCATTATTAGGGCTGTCAATTGGGCCGGGCTGGCCAGAAGCTCGACTTGTCTAGCCTGAAGAATGGGCAGGGCTGGGCAAGTTGGACTTCAGGTTGGGCTAAATTCAGGCCCAAGTTTTAGGCCCAAAGTAATTTTTGGGCTGAGCTCAGGCAGGCATTAGCCCAGCCCAAATTATATTAAAATGATATGTTATATGAATTAATAAAGATTTATATTAAAATATGATATGAAACAAAAGGAACTAACACTTATTACCTAAAACAAAAAGTAACTGACAACAAAGCTGCCCATATTATTTTGTTAATATTTTTATCTTTTTTGCTTGGCCACTTGAGTCCACTTGACATCACTCATTCATAAAAGTAACAGTACTTCACCTACTTTTAAAGGCTTTTAAAAAAATCATTTCAGTGTTTTTGAGTTTGTACTTCACCTACTTTTTGAAAAGAACATTTGTTTGACACTCTTAACCCAATACATACATACACATCACGACATAGTGTAATTTGGGCCGGCTTGAACTCAGCCTGAAGCCTGTGAATTTTTAATGGCCCAAGTTCGGGCAGATCATATCAGGCTGAATTCAGGCTCGGGCCTTTGAATTATATTTCAGGCTGGGCATGGGCGGCTCAATTGACATCCTTAACCATTATGAGCACAATACTCTTTCCTGCCTGCTACTTGTTACATGTTTAAATATAACGCAATGTCCATTGGATGTCCTTTATCAACGCATTACAAGGATGGTAACACTTAGTAGAAATTGGTATGCAGACATTGGGATTTGGGTAAAGCCATGACATTGATACAATGAAATTAAAAAGGTGAAATCTTGTAATTTCGTGCTATCAGTTGGTATGCGTCATGCAGTTCACTCCCTGTCAAGTAGTCGATAGACACTGCCAATATTTATTTCTAGATATTTGTGTACGGAAATAATCCCTAAACTGAATTTAGGGTTGACCTTCTATTGATCCCCTCCCACTTGAGTATACCTCTCACTTGTGTGAGGATATCTCCCCATGTTGTGTGTACCATTGTCATATAAATGTCATCAACAAACTAATTGTACTTCAAAAAGATGTGGCTAGTCCCAGTCTCTCAGTTTTGGATGGCTTTTATGTGTGTAGGAACCAAAACAGTTCAACGACTTTCTGCGCCATATTTGTAGATTCTGTAAGGAGAAACATCTCAGTAGTTTTTGTGAGTTTCTTGCATCCAAAGAGATCAAGTTGATTACCAAGACAGAAGCCATAGACAGGTTTGCTCTTCTTTGCTTCATCCTAATCTCCAATTTCTTGGAACCACTTGGAAGCTTCCACCACTTCTATTTCACTTCATGACATTACTTTTTATTCATTTGTATTTTTGTCTATATATGCTTCCTTGGGCAGTGATGTGACAGAAGATGAGGCCAAAACTTTCCTGGTTAAAACCGAGCCTATACCCGAGTAAAGTATGGAAGTGAATAGCTTGGAACATCCAGTTGATATTAGAAGCTAACCTCAGCATGGTAATTCCTCTTTTGTTTCTGGTGGCACCTTTAGCACTGGTTGGAAAAATGGATTTGGTCTGCAATTAGTATTGACATCTCCTTACCAATGAGGGTGCTTTCCATCTCTCTGTGATGTATAGATGTATCTTCATTTTGCCTCAAACCATACTCAGCTTTGTCAGTGCTTGTTAATATTATGCCAGCTCCAGCTGGTCAGCTTGCCCTACGACCTGGAATTTTTCTTTCCCTGCTCAAATCCAGTCTGACTGGGGGTTGCCAGGTCAATTAAACTAAAAGTTTAATTTTTAAGTTCAACGTAAACTGCTGAAGTGACCGGTATGGCACCACTTTGGTGGATTGATCCTGTTTTGATGTTTATTTGATGGATCAATCCTTTTAAGCACACTCTTCTTGAGTTGGCCAATCTGGGTTTTTAAACATTGGCTTCTTTATTTTTTTAAACATTGTGTTTTGTGTTTTAAACAGCTCCTCTCAATGGTTTGAAAGGAGCAAATCATTTCACCAATCTTTTTATTTAATGTGAATTTAGGCTTTATATGATTTGATGGGTCATCTTGGTCTTTGATCACGTTCGAAGTGTATTGGTTGATCAAATTTGTTGTGGAACTTCTGGTATTAACCCTCAAGTATGGTTTTCTGTTCCACATTGAGGTTTCTATTGTTTGGAAATTACGTATCTTCTGAATCACTTGGTCAACATTTATTCCTATTTTATTATCTTGGGCTGGATGTGTTTACAATTGCTCCTCTTTGGATGAGGTTTGCCTCATGAAATCTTTGTATTTTGGGGGGGATGGGTAAGCAGTCTACTGTCTACTGACTACTGACTTGGCTCTAGATCATGTTGAGCAAGAATCTGAATTCGCTTGACGTTGTGTTGGTGTTGCTGGTAGGGAGATGGCTTAGTGTACAGTAGTGCCGGCCTTGATACAGCATTGCAAATTCGACTAATATGATATGCAATCCTAATATGCTTCCCAGTGCCATTCCTAACCTAGTTCTATGATAAGATGCATGATTTACTTGTCTATATATGAGTTTCATTGTGTAGCCTGCCCTTCGAGGAGTTCCAATTGCAACATAGTGGTCTGGTTCATCTTCATTTCATCAAGATGCTTGGCCCTATAAGATATCTCAAGATCTACACGGCTAAGGGACTTTATATGAACTCAAAGAATCAAAAGTAACTTGGTTCTAGCAAGTCTAAAGCTTTTACGAAATATTCCCACCTGAATCTTGATACATAGTTCCATGTTTATGCTTGGGCAGGTATGACCCTAGATAGAAAGGAATGGCGGGATATAGACTTCATGAAGTAAACATCAAAACAATTGTGATAAAGGAATGACGATAATCATCATTGAGTGAGTGCCCATCAGCTTCAAACTTCACAATTAGATATCATTGATTTGGACCTTTGCCACACATGCAAAATTGGATATTGGTGAAGAAATTATTGCTTAAGAAAACATTATATGCTTCATGTTTCTTTTTCTCTTTTATGGAAGATATTCCTATACTCATTTCCCTTTTTCAGAGGAGTGACAAATGGGCACATTAGAACAATTTGAACTCTGTTTCCCTTGCATGTATCCAGATTTCCTGGATCTACTGTCCAAGCTTCGTTGTTTGCTGGGCAGGATTTCCCAGCACATGGTACACAGTAGATAACCAGTTCTTAGAAGGACAAATGTTGGGTCAGTCTAAAAATTCACACTGGACAATTCTTTGTTATTTGATTGAGGGCCTTTTTAAATTGAAGACTCATGGTCAATGGTCCCAATTGAACATAATACAAAACTGTCAGTCGCAAAAGAAAAGGAATAAATAAAAAAAGATACATATTTATTTATGCAAAGAGGGATGCTTGCTAATACATGGGTGGGTAAGATTTTATTAGGGGGAGAAGTCCTGGTTTTGAACATGTGGTTCTCTCAAGATCTTTCCTTTATCTATAAATCACAGCATCAATCCTCCATGAATCCATGGTTGAATTGTATGGAAATTACTTCGTTTGGCCGCATGCTTTTGTTATAAATTTCTTTTTCCTTTTTAGTCCTCTTCTAATGTATTAATTAAGATAGACTACCATAAAGAAAAAAATAAAAAAAAATGAGACTTTGTTGTTTCTACACCGACATTGCCGCCCCGTCCACCCAAAATCAATATATTCAGCCGGACCAATGAGCAAAGCACGCATATCTCAATTATTAGCAGAAGAAATATTAAAAAAGGGGGCCCACTAGGGCATGAATTGGATCTAGTCCGGATTGGACCCATGTAAATCCAAATTTGGATTCCGTTTATCAATCTAGATCTGGATTCCATTCAGGTTAGTACATGTGAATACATTATATTTGCAACATGTTTCATTTTGATTTGTTTTGCTTGTTTCTTTTTCTTTTTCCTTTTTTATTTTATTTTATTTGGGGGTGTCATATAACAAAAACCCAACCTACCCAACTCTAATCTGACGTGTCAATGCCCCAGTGCTCTGGCGGCTAAGGCATCTGGGGCGATATCGTCTATACTGCCCTCTGTAACGCTCAGGAGCCGAGACAGTGGGGGAATCAATTCACATTTTGGGGGTGAAAGTGACATCTCTAAAAGTGAATTATTGATTCTCCCCCTTCTGCCTTGGCCCTCGTGTGTCGCAGAGGGGGGCGTTGCCGACGATATCAGGCTGTTATCTGTTTTCCATAGGAAAGACCCAGGGTCTAATACCTGGAACGGGGTGGGGGGATCCAATCCGATCCCGATCAGGTGATCCAGATCAGAACAGGTGATCCTTGAAACCATGATAAGATGTGACTGATCCTATCGACCTGAATTCCTTTCAAAACAGATCTAGCCGGATGAAATGGATGAGAATTGGATATGACTGAATCCACCTCCGTCACATGTTCTCTTTCTCCCTCGCTTGCTGTATCTCATGAATCCACGGGATCTAAACACTTTTTTTTTTTACAGTTTTAACTACATGCATAATACATCTGATTTTAATGGGTACATTTTTTTTTTTTTTTTTTTCAGTTAAAAACTGATTTTATAGTTTTAATCCTATGCACCCAGCCTGTGTAAGATACGGTAGGACATACAAAATCCAGAACATTTGTTCCCAAATAACATAGATTCTGTTGTAAAAGGGTAATACACAGGACAATACACATGAGACGGAAACGTTGAACAAAACGGTCCGAGAAATGGGTGACAAAATGTATGTACATACTTCATATTTTGAGAAAGGAGAAAGGAGAATGATTGTCTATTTTGAGACAGACCTCTATTATCGTGCATTGATTGACACATGATGTGTTTCTGAATTTGATATCTTTTATTGACCACCTACTTTTTCAACTGAACACTTTTTTGGCTGTAATTAGATCCTTGGAGATTATAACTCTAGTGAGTTAAGGCAGAGATCAAGCGATTACAGCAGCAATTTATGTTGATGACGGAGCCTGATTAGCAATTGGAAATACTGTTGATTGAGGAATGCAATTTTGCGGCCTCGAAATACAATGCATCCTGGCTCATCCGTTGAATTCACTTTTCATGATTTTAGTTTTTTTTTTTTTTTTTTTGGAGAGAACGAGAAGTGACTTTTATAAAACAATTGCTATTTTTCTTAAGCACATAGTGGATCGGCAATCTTGTCAAACCATGTAAATCACCATATATCTTGTATATGTGAGTGATTCTTCTTTTCACTTTTTCTTTGTAGTTTTGACTCTTTTCTATTTACAAAAGTGGAGATTCATGGTTGTATATGTACACTTGTTGATTCGTCCGTTTAGAGAGAGAAAATCTCAATCCATCTATAAATTTATAAAAATAGAAAAGATTGATACAAAGGACAAGAATGGAGAGGATGTAGTATGTGTCACTCTCACTGTATACAAACGACGACCTTCCAAAGCCTACGCGTTCTTCTTACAAATTTTCTCATCTTTCGGGCAATGAAGGGAGGGAAGAAGAGAAAAGAAGAAGGTGGTGCAATCACCCCATTAGCAGCGGTTGTTCTTGCAGAAACAATCTCTGGCATGGACGAAGTTGAAGTAGAAGCCAGTTGAATTGCATCTTCGTAACTGCTCCGCCCACTTCCGAAGCTCTTTCGGAGGTAGAAACTTCTGCTCCCTATCTCTCCTATCGTCTCCGTTTTATCCAAACCTGTTTAAGAATGAACAAAATTCAACTTCTCAAGAGTTGGTGCTCTTCAATCCTACCTACAAGATCAGCTCACACTCGCATCCGATCCAGTCTTACAAGCGAACACCTAGAATGCCTAGTGGGTCTATCGCATCCGATTCCAATCCTCAAAACTCCTGGAAAATGGTCTTATGTGACTAATGTGTGATGCATACCACAAGCTGACACATGATGGGTTTTTTATTTAGATGCTCAGTTTTGAACACCCATATACCTTCTCATTTTTGTATTTTTTTATGCTTTTAACTCTATACACCACGTGTCAGTCCATGGTATGCTTTTTAACTTTTGGGGGTATATTTATGTCTTGTGAAGCTACAAGAGATTACTGGTGACAAGGAGACGATTCTTTTGGGTGAATGGATAAAAAATGCTCACCTTAACTAATGCTAATTACTGCTCCCTGTCAGACGATGGGTACATCAATGCTGAAAAGTGAATATGCACCTCCAAAAAAGTGAAAATCATTTTTCAATGCTGATGTATCCCCTCGACAAGGAGCAGTGATAAGCATTTATTAAGGCCAGCATTCATAAACTGATCCTGAATCCCCAAGAGGATTGGGAATGGTCACCATAACTAACACTAACCACCACCCCCTGTCGAGGAGTGGGCACATTAGTGCTGATAATTGATATGCCCCCACCCCCCCAAAAAAAAAAAAAAAAAAGTGCATATCACTTTTTGGTTGATGTGCCCATCCCTTGTCAGGGAACAGAGGTTAGCGGTTTTTAGGAGCAGACACAAACCTACCTCCATGAATCCTGCTCCGCCATCACCCTCTATCTACTGTTAAATATCAACAAGTCAAGTGGATCCTAGCTATTGAACCCTAATCAGTTTGACCTTTCTCTTGTTATTTAATGCCTACAACTTTTGTAGGGTCATCATCAAGTTGCACCATCTCCCTCATCTCAACTTGCGCAAGTCTATCTCACATGAGCAAAGCATCCCACTAAAAATTAGGTGAGAACAAATCTTGTGAGAACTGTGAAAACGGCATCAGGGTATGGACACGTCAGTGCTGAAAAGTGATAAGTGTCCCCCAAAAAGTGCAAATCACTTTTTGGTACTGATGTGTCAGCCCCTCTGGTGCCGTTTTCACGGTTCTCACGAGTCCCATTTTTCCCTAATCTTATCAGCTCTTAGGCTAACGACCTTGTCTATCAATAATCTTTTGAAAGTGGGGAATATTAACATCACATTGCCCCACCAAACAACAAAATCACTAGGTAGAATAAACAATGATCCGATGATCTGACCATCCGATATATAGAACGGACCACTGTCATTGACTTTTCCTACCCATCTTTTGCCACTCATTGGGACGTTAGAGATTACCTTAAGCCTTAACCAGCAACACAACCAACCGTATATAAAAGAGTCAACAGTCTAAAAAAGTCCATTGATCAGATGGTTAATATCAACCTAATCTTTTTTTTTTTTTTTTTTACTGTCTTTCTTATTTCTCTTCTATATGATTTGAAATTCATCAATTCGGAGTGATGGAACTATAATCAATCATCAAAGATAAGGAAAAGCAGAGGGATCTTACTTTCAAGGCTAAAATGGGAATGATGCAACTGGAAAGATGAAGCGGTGTCCCGATCTAGCTGAGGGCTCCGCCCTTCCTCGCTATACCTATCAACGACGAGCCTTATCGTCTCCTCCACGCTCGACCCCAATTTAACCATGGTTCGCACCGGCCCCGGACTTCCCTCCACCGTTACATTCACCAACACCTTCGCATCCTTACTGTATCTCTACAAAAACACACTCCAATTTTCTCTCACACACAAATAAACAGATCAATCAAAACTAAAATGGATCTATTCCAATCGATGCCTTTACCTGCGACGGCGACGGTGACGGAGACGGAGACGTGAACGGAGATGTGAAGACGTCCGTACAAGTCTGCGGGCGAAAGAGGGCGACATGGGTTCCCCTGTTTCGAGCTTTGTCGTCGCCCAAGAGAAGACCCACGGTCCAAAGATTGGGTTCCGAGGAGCATCGTTGGAGGATTTTGATGGGCTTTGAGGGTTTTGATGGCACGGGCGTTGGAGTTCGCCGGTGAGGCCAAGGGGAGGGCTGTGGGGGTCTGCTTTTTCGCCGGAAACTTCGCTCTGACATTGAAGAGAGACGGGAAGGTTACGAACCTTTTTTTTTCTTCGAAAGGGAGGAAGTTAGCTTGGGGGTAGTTGATGGTTGCGTGAGCCGAATTTTAACTGTTGCTTTTCTTTCTGAAATTGGAATCAACGTCAAAGCTTCTAATTGGCTTTAGGGTTTATGAAATCACGCATGGATATCTAACTAATGTCGGAAATGCCATTTTCATTTAATTGTTTAGCATCTTTTGAAACCACAGATATTGAATGATCTAACCGTCCAAATTCCTTTCTTCCTACGTCCAAATTACTTTCTTCTCCTTCTTTTGGTAACGAGCCCACATGACAACCGCTAAGGTAGGTGGAATGCTAGGTCTGTCAACGGTCAAAAATACAAGTTTGTATTTGTTTATTTAATCGAATATCCGATCGAATTTGAATATATTGTGAATATTTATAAAAAGAATAAAGACCTAAGGAATTATAGAGAGGAGATGATTGATAGATCAATGAGAGAATGGGGTACTAGTTATTGGGAGCTTTTTTTCATTCAAACTAGGAGTGGAAGATAAGAAATAGGTTAAAGGTAAAGGTTATTGTATTCTAGATAATATGTCCTACAACATTATAATATAAATATTAATTTCAATGGATTTGAATATTTAGTCAAATAATCGATGTATTTGAATTGAATATTATCGGATTAAATACGAATAATGAAGGGTACCCAAAAAAAGAAAGAAACAAAGAATACAAATTATGATCGGATGGTTGACAGCCCTAGAGAGGCAAGCTGCAAACACTACAGATACTTTGCCATCACAAAACATTTTCTTCTTATATAAATATAATTAAGCTAGCTTTTATTTTTGATCATCCTTCTAATTAAATGTCCAATGGTTCTCTAGGAGAGATGACTGGGAATGATCTCTCTTAGGGAGGTTGGGGTTTTAAACCCGGATTCGTATCCTTTGGGACGATGCCCTCTGCAATGTGAAGATTTGCGCTGGGCTTGGAGTCACCAGTCATAGGGCTCCAGGTGCAGGCAAGTACTGACAAATCATGGTGGCTCCAAGCCTGGCGTAAATCTTCATATCAACCCGTATCCTCTATGCCACCTTGTGGTAAGCCATGGTGAGCCCCAGGCTGTGGGGCCCTGCAAAAAGTGTATGGCCCCACCCCCCTTTGTGTCTGGGGCATACTGTGGCTCACCACAAGGTGGCACAGAAGATACGGCTCCTTTAAACCCTATGGGCAGCAATTCTACAATGGACTCAGTATCCTCTGCGACGTTTGGTCTTGAGCCGAGACACAATGGGGGTGGGGGCCCTGTATAAAGTG
>JAOXJP010262609.1:0-20897 GCA_025762735.1 Platanus orientalis
ATTGTCTCGAGCTAGATACGTCATCATCAAGTAGTATCTTACTTTATATAAGCATTGGTTTCGATATATCATTTGAATAGGTGGTCTTGGTTTTACACCCTTGATCCCCTAGGGGATTTTTACAAACTACACCCTTGTCCAGGGGAATTTTAGCAGACAATCCTTTATGTCCTATGAGATTTTTGTGGACTACACCATTGATGCCCTAGGGGATTTTTGCAAGCTAACATTGGTCCTTATGAACCCTTCAAGTACCTAATCACTAGGTCACATCAATAAGTAAAGATGGCCCTAGTGGACCATCATTCCGTTATGTGATTTCAGATTTATCGAGACCTTACATGGGTTAATTCTTTTTGATTTGATCAAATTCAATTTGATGAATTTTATTTTGGAGACCCTACGTGGGTATTTGATTTGGCTTGGATTCGATCCGTTTAGATTTGATTTGATCCGTTGAGTTTTGTTTTGCAAACCCTTTATTGGTTATATGAGTTTAGAGGTCGTATTAGATTCCTTTAGTCATGCATTGGGTTTGAAATCTATTAGCTAAGGCAACTTACTCGAAAGGTGTCAAAGCCTACTTATGTATAAGTATTTTGAAGTAAGCATTCGTATTGCACGTTATGCATTTCCATTACGAGTTAGAAACTACATGTTTTAGTTGTGATCACTTATTTGAGCTAGACTTTCATTAATTGAACGTCTCTTATTAGAATTTGATATTCATTATGTTCAGCCTTGATTCACTTATGCTCTAAATGTCACGATTGGTTGTTGAGTTATATTCGTGCATAGACTCATTTACTTCAACATTTAGCATGTTTTCTCACGAGCCTTCTAGCTTACCCTTGTTCTTAACATTTCAGATGAAGACTTGTAGTCTTGTATTTTCTGACAGTTTTGAGGACGGGAGAGCCTTAACTTTGATTACATGTATTTGGTTTATTTCCAACACATCATGTTTCTAATACAGGGAATTGAGTGACTCTCAGTTTAGTAGACTTTGATATTTCTTTTGATGAGATGAAGATTGTTTATAGACCTTAATGGATGGTTATTTTTAGTGGTACTTAGTTGGATATATAAAAATATTTGATGGATTGACTTGTGAGTTTATTTCCGCTGTATGGTTTAGCATGATAGGCTCATGATTATTTCTATTGCACTTTGAAATTGATGATATTACAAATGTGGTTAAAATTCCACTACAAGGTTTTATTACTAAATGTGGATGATCACTTTTGAAATATATATATACTTGTGTATGAATTTCGGGCCGTGACACTTAGTATTGTGTAGCTCATCTTCTTCCTTTAAATGAGAGAAAAAAACCATTAAAGACTATATAGTTGTTGTTGAATTTAGAATGACATAATGAAATCCTTTTATGCCTTGAGAAATCTTTAAGGTTGCGTTTGGATAAATGAATTTGGAGTTTCCTTTTGAAATTGAATTCTATAGAATTTAAAGCCGCAGAATCAAACATAGCATATTTAGATTTTCTGCCATTTGGATGCTCTAGTTAAATAAATGGAATGAAATTCTAACATCACATAAAATCTTAGTATCTAAAAATCTAAAACATCAAAATGTTGAAATGAAATCTGAAATTTTGAAAATCTAGGGGGAAGTTTTGTCACCACGTTGACATGAAATCTGAAAATTTGAAGAAAAGTTTCAACACCAAAGCAACCTGAAATCTAAAAATCTGAACAAAGCTGAGAGAAGCTTCAACACATATAGACAAAAATCTGAAAATCTAAAAAAATGAAATATGAAAATATAGAAAACCCTCATTGACTTTGGTTGAGATATAGGGATAAAGAGAGATGCATGGGAGTACAAGATTGATAGTGCAAATGAGGGATGAGGGGAGAGAGAGGGAGTGAGATGAAATGAAAGGCCTTGAAAGAAATAGGACAAAGAGAGAAAGTCACGTTGATAAGGAGGGAAGCAAAATTGGGGATTTCAAAGATATTAATATTGAATGTCATTTATCGAAAAAAATGCTAAATGCCGGATCCTGTTGAGAGTTTGGAAAGGTTTGCCGCACACACCTTTGTATTCCACACCCAACAATGATGTGTCTTCACCCTAGTGCCGTTTTCACGGTTCTCATGAATTTCATTCTCACCTAATTTTTTCCCTGACCAAGGAGTTGGAGACCAACTCCCTGGGTTGCTGATGACTGTGTCTCTCTCCCTCTATATATTGTAAACGTGGATGAGAGATTTGGTTGGGTGTGGAAGAGAATTTTGAAGAAGAAGAAAGAGTTGTGAGAAGAGCAATGCATACAAGAGAGCATCCCTTAAGGAAAAGCAAGCTAGGAGCTTGCTCTTTAGCCTAGTGCTTCTTGCGTTCCTCTCTCACTTCTGGCATTCTCACTCACTCATTCACCATCACTCCTTGTTAACTATGATTGTTGAGAATTTGACATTCCTACTTGGGAGGAGGCTAGCATTGAGTTCTCCAGTCTTCCACTTCTCTATAGACCGCCTTCTCTATTGAGAGAAGTAGCTTGTTCCTATGAGTTGAGATGTCCTGATTCTAGGTGCTCTCTTAGTGAGAACTCACCTTGTCTCTTAACCAAATATATTGATTTGGACACAACAGAAACTTTATGCTGCCAAAAATTTGATAACCACGAAGGTAACTTAACCGCAATCCCTTGCATAATCACTGGGAGGCCTCGACTATGTTCAGGAAACACGATAACAATACCTTTTATGTCTTGGATGAATCGGTTAAAAAACAAACAACAAGAAAACAAGTTTGAATTTTAAATAATTAAATTGTTCTTAGCAACTAAGGCATGCGATTGATTGAGACTCGTGGCATGCAACTGATTGAGATTAGCGGTGCATGACTGATCAAGGTTAATGAGGTGTGCAATTGAGTGTGACTCGTGCGACTGACCAAATTGCGTGATTGACTAGTTGAACGACTCTTTGGGGGTGCGCGATTGATTGTCTGATGCTCTATGACTGAAGTAAACCCATATTGATTCCTCATCTCGAAAAATCAATAATTTGAAGATATGTCTAGTCCCTTAGGCCAACCCGGGACTTTCCACTTTGAATCTACCTTATTCAATGGTGAGAACTTTGAAAGATGGAAATAGAAGATGGAGTACTCACTAAGACAACTTGACATCTATTATGTGTTGACTGATGAACCACCTTTAATTCCTTTTGAGTATGAGGCAATGCTTGAAAAAATTGGGGCCGCCCTCAAGGCCTATAATGACTCGATCACAACTGATAATGAGTGTCGTCATTTCATTCTGGAGACGTTTTCTGACATCATCTTCAACCAATTTTTCAAGAAGACTAAGACCGCAAAAGAACTGTGGAAAGCCGTGGTCACTATCTATAAAGGCAAAGTTGTTGAGAGTAAGAAGTTCCATGTACAGAACTATGATGAATTCAAAATGGTGAATGACAAGTATGTACTAGAACAAACAAACGAGTTCTAAAAGATTATTATTACAATCATTTCTAAGGGGGTGTCTCTTGACCCTGTCTTCCATGACAACATGTTGGTTTCCAAATTGCCTTCATCTTGGCATGATTACATGACGAAGCTTATACATGAAAGGGACGACATGTTATTTGACATTCTCATGCACTACTTATGAGTGGAAGAGATGGCAAAAAATAAGGGAAATAAGACAAAGCCCACTAAGAAGGTTCATGTGGTGGAAAGAAGGAATAGGAGCCGATACTCTCTAAGGAAGAGATAATTCAAGAGGATCGACAAGGGAAAGAAGAAGCCCTTTAAAAGTATACAAAATTAAGATGAACTACTGTCTATGAAAAATCAAGACACTTGGCTAAAGCTTGCCACCACAAAAAAGATGGTAATAATTGTTGCACCAACAAAAAGAACAAGGGAAAGAAAAGAGTCCAAAATGATGAGTTTTTCGTTGTTGTCACAGATGCCAACATGGTAGGAGAGGAGACTGACTAATAGATCGACATTGATATCACAAGGCACATGTGCGAAAACAAAGCCATATTCACTACATATCAACTAGTGGGGGGAGGTATGAACATGTCTATAAGGAACTCCTCATCCTTAAGGGTGAGCATAGGCTCAGGCTAGCCCGAACCCTGCTCAAGCTAGGCCCAAGGCCTGAAGTTTTTTAAAGGGCCGGGCTTAGGCTTACTTCAACCTAGCTCGAGCCCGACCCAAGGCCCAAACTTTTCTATATACAATATATATTTGTATTATATACAATTTATTAAGGGCTTGTTTGACAACCACCAGTAATCTAATCATTTCATTTCAAGTTTCCAAGGCATTTGTAGCCATAAAGTAATGGCTCAAAATGAACTCATTCAGATTTATACTTTTTTTAAAAATTTATTTATGAATTCATTCAGATTTATACTTGATAACATATATCATTTCATTTTGGCTGACTTTGGCAGCCACCTATAATGAAATCATTTCATTTGAGTTTTCCAAATCTTTTGTAGCCACAACCTGATGGTTTGTTATGAACTCATTCAGATTTGCAATCATTTGTGCTTGATAACACAAGTCATTTCATTTTATAGAAAAACCTAAGATGACTTCATTTCTAATTGTAGTTAACAAATCAATATTAATATGAATGAGTTCATTACAAAATCATCATCTCATGGCTACAAATGCCGTGAGAAACTCAAATGAAAATATTACATTACAGGTGGTTGCCAAACAGGCTCTTTATAAAAAAGCCTAAGATGGCTTCATTTCTAATTTTAGTTAGCAAATCAGTAAAAATCTGAATAAGTTCATTTTGAACCATTACTAGCTAAAAGTACCTTAGAAAATAGGTTATAAGTCTTTTCAAATTATTAATAATTCGTAGCTCAATTGGTAAAAAAAAAAAATGCAAAATGTCTTGTGTTCGACTATTGGTGAAATCAATGATTTTTTATAGTAAAATAATTCTTAGAATTTAAGTATATAATTTTATAAGCTTTTAAAAACTAATAAGAGTTTGTAGCTTAATTGACTAATGCATTATTATATTATTTAGTAGGTCACAAGTTCAAACATCAACCTCATCATTTATGTTTTGTGAAATTCCCGAGCCCAAACCCAAGCCTGATGCCTAATATGGTGGGCCTAAGCCGGGCCATGGTAGGCCCGGTCCGAACCCGGTCCATGCCCACCCCTACTCATACTCCAATGTCATTGGGAAAGACATAGTGGAGTTGCGCTTTACCTCTGGGAAAACCGTTACTCTCAACGAAGTCTTGTGTGTCTTTAACATCAGGAATAACCTTGTCTCTAGATCATTTTTGAGCAAACACGACTTTTAAGTTAGTATTCGAGTCTGATAAGTTTGTACTCACTAAGAATTATATGTTTGTAGGCAAAATGTTTGCTACCTTAGGATGTTCAAACTTAATGTTATTAATAAAATGTCTTCTACTTTTGTTTACTTGATTAAGCCTTGTAAATTATGATATGATAGATTAGAACATGTTCATCACGACAAGATCAAGCATATAGTTAATCTGTGACTCATTAACAATCTTGCAAATACAAATAATAAGAAATACAATGTATACAGTAAATGCAAAGTCAAACACACATCATTCAATGTGTGCAGACGTTATACACACCGACATTTGTGAAATGACAGATACACTCTCTAGAGGAGGGAAATTATACTTTATAACCTTCATCGATGATGTGTCAAAATACACCTATGTGTACTTATTAAGAACAAAAGATGAAACGTTTAAAAAGTTTAAATCTTACAAAACCGAAGTTGAAAATCTCATAAATCTGAAAATTAAAGTCCTGAAATCAAATAGAAGAGAAACGTACATTGACTCAAAACTCATTAAGTTCTGTGAAGACTATGGAATCCACAATGAGACATCAACACCTTACACCCTACAACAAAATGGGATTGCTGAAAAAAAGAATCACTCTAATCAAAATGGTCAATATTATGTTGATCAGCTCTGGATCATGCTTGAATTTTCGCACCCTAATGGGATATGGTGGTTGAATTTCCAAGCCTTTCTAGTGTAGCTATGTTCCAACAAGTAAGTCAGGATACAAATGAGGTCACAAAAATTATGATATTGTATCTTGCTTGCACTTATAAAATGCAGTCAAACAAAAATTGATTCAAGAGGGAAAACCGGTGATAGCATGTATGTGAAAAATCTATCCAAAGCCAAGTGTAAACCCACCTCTTATAATGAGGGATTTTTCCTTGTCCCAACATTTTGGATGAGAATTCAAATGTGGGTTTACCATTCAGAAGAATAGTCCATTATCATATTATGTTTAAAATAACAGTTCAATGATTTGAAATTAAAATTAAAATTAAATGTATAGCGGTTCAAGCTTTGAACATTTTGAAATAATGTTCAATAGTTTCATCATCCTCAATGGAACTTAACATGCCATACTAAACATGTGGTTGACTGGCTCATTGGTCTGGACCATTCAATTAGTTGACCACCTCTTGGTGGGTAATGGTCCATTCCAAGAATCACAACGTCCAGAGGGTCTTAAACTTATTGGATGGACGGTTACATATTGTTCACACACTACATGACCTGGATCATTCAATTAGTTGGCCACATGTTGGTGGGGGCATGGCCCAAACCCCAGAATTAGAACATCTGAAGGGTCATAATGCTGGATGACTAGGAAAAACAATGTACGTAGTCTGGAGACATTTGGGGTGATGAACTTCCAAACCATTGACTTTCATATGCTCTATGGACATCTACATATATGCTGGGTGGGAGTATTCTTAGGCTTCATGAATGGAAGGCTCCATAAACAACAACACTCGCCAAAACATGTGTCTGAAAGAGGCTATAGCAAATCAATGCCGGGTACCAAACTTGCACTTTGCATTTGGCTATCTTGGCCAAAATCACTTATTGGATTACTGCTGTTCTTCTCGAACGAAACAGGGAGTGGAAGACCGAGTTCTACAGGCTATATAATCAGGACACAACAGAAGGAATTTGAACTAGTATGGACTTGTGTGGGAGGGAGGTAAACTTAAGAGAGCATGTTCTCATATGGCTCTAATTCTTCTAACCCAACTCACCCCATGGTCTATTCAACCGATTTGGAGTAATTTCTCCGTGTTCTTGTTTTGAAAATATTCTCTCATGTTAAGTGACAAGCTAATACAGATGCTCATAAACTAACCAAATTCAGCTCTCCTTGTTCCAAGTCTCATCACTTGGAATCATCTCTTACCCTTGTGGTTAAGAGAAGCTGTTCTTTCTTATATTTAGGCTCTTGATTTATCTTGTGCTAAATGTATTTCCAAAAAAAAAAAAAAAAAAACACCTGTTGGACCCTGGTTCCTTAACTTCTGCAACCAAGCCAAACTAAGAGAAAACAGCCCATCAGGATTACCAAAAAGGTAACAAAGAAACATTCCAAACTCAAAGTGTTAAATCTAAAACTGACTACTCATCTGAGTTTGCAAAAGTGCAGCGCCATATAGATACTAAAAATGGTCCATTTGATTAGTTCTTGGTGCTACAATCCATCTCCATTACATGGAAGAATGCAAAGTGGTGGAAGAATGGAAAAGGAAGAATCACGAATGTGATCAGGTATTAAAAAAATAAATGAAAATTGAGAAATAGAGAACACAAAAGAATCAAAAGATACATGATAACCATGAAAGAAGATATAAGAGGGAATATGCGGACATTATATATTTCAATTCAAAAGTGATATCCTGTATAGGATGATAACTAAGGTACTATCTGAGTCACGTATTGTATGACTATATGTACAAGTCAGTCTGAGACAACCCAAATCCAGTGAGGTCTCTCAGTATGAAAAGACTCCTTTCAGTTAGATTCAGCTTGTCTGCGCCACACCAGAATCCTACTTGTTTGGCTCCTAAACAGTTGGCATCCGATTGTAGGCTTTGAATTCAAGCTTAAAGTACGAAACTTACTTTAGGGAAAAGGAAAATGAAAAGACAAGCCGCTCCCAAATGTGAAGTCACAAAAGCATGTTCTAAAATGTACTTTCCATGGTCAATAGGGAAATTAAAAGACACTGAATTACTTATCAAAAAATAAAATAAAAGACACTGAATTCAAGATAAATTACCATAACTTAACTCACTGCCATGGTGTATTCTATACTCAAGAATACGAGCTACTCCATCTGAAAGCTAAACCAAATCCAACTGCTCAAGTTAGATATTCTAAGTTACTTTTGTTTGGATGCAATTGTACTGTGATGGATCATGGATGTAAGTTGCGCTTGAATTTCTACAGAACTGTAAAATGTATTTAGCAGGCAGATCTCTGGGATAAAAATCTTTCAAGACCAACAAAATTAGCTATTCTGTATCCTATATCATCTGAATATAAAATATGTTTAGAAGTCCTAAAAGCATAAAGAGACAAATAGAGAAAAAAAATGCTTAAAGACGTGAGTTCTCTGAGATGCATGCTTAAGCTATTTTGGATGGTCACAACGCAAGGAAGGACAAAAATGCTTAAAGACATAAGGGTTTACTGAGATGCATGCTAATCCTTCTTCTTTTTTTGGGATAAATTAAGAAACTTTATTGAGAAAAAGGAGAAAAAAGAGAAGTACAACAGCAGGGGACAGAACCCCTAAATGCCACAATCCGGCAGTACGGATCCACTAAAAGTAGATTGCAAACCCACCTCCCAATTAGCTAGCATATCAGCTAAAACATAATGATCTCTGCAGATAAGGGGCCAATTGAATGCCCAAACAGTTGACCAGCTCTCTAATTTCATGTATGAAATGGCCATATCTCCAAGAACCATCACCCTTACCCATTCCCCATCCAATGACCACCTTAGAATCCCCCTCTATACAAACATCTTGAAGGCCCAATTTCTTAATCTCATGGAGACCAGCTGATGCAGCATGCACATGGACTAGTGGGTGTGTGCACAAGGAGTTAGGAGTAAAATTAATAGGAGTAATGATAAAGCATAAACACAATTCCTACTTGCACATCCACACACTGAATCAAGTGAATTATTAGTTAAGTTCACTATGCATTTTAAGAATTCAAAGCTACAAAGTCTTGAGCAAAGTTAGACCCATCAGTATGAGAAGAATATGGGATTAAAATAGGTATCCAAAACTTGTTACGTTGCAGGAAAATTAGCTCAGCATGAATACCAGTGTATAAAAGCCTATAGGAATCATAAGAAAACTCAAACAAGTCAATGGGAATATGGGATAGTTCTTAGGGAATCATCAAGTGATGTTTACAGTGAGTTTAGGACTGATATAAATCAGATTTTACATGTAAAACACAGGTTCTAACAGTTCCAACAGTCTTCAACCAATATCCCCAAAACCATCATGTTCAACTAATCATAGGATTCAAAAGATGACAGTGTCAGATCATATAGATACCTCATATAAGCTGTAGCAGGCCTGTGTAGGCCCTCTAAGATGTATGAGATGCTGATACCATGTCAAAAACCCTGTTTGAAGTGGCTGAAGGTGATATACCCCTGTTTAAGCTTTGTCGCCAGCTTGTAAACTTTCCAAAAAAGTTCTTGATGAGTCCCAACTGTTTTGGGATGGCTTGCAGCTGAAGTAAGATCGCCCAGGATGTTAGAACAACTACCTAAAATCTCTCCTCCTGATTCCTAATATATAGGGACTGAAGGAGAAGTTCTCGAAAGTCACAAAATCTGCCCTGTTTGATGCCTTCAGTGAAGAAATAGGGTGTGGCTGATCAGGTGGGCTTCCTCTTGGCTGAATACTACCACCCCTAGGATCATGTAAGGGTTACCAACACCCTGCTGTAACAGCTTTTGCTGAATCCAAAAGATGAGGAGTATACAATGAATCTCGTAGAAGGACAAAAACTTAGCTATTCACACCTGGGATAAGCTTCAAGAGCTGTAACCTGCAGACTAAGGCAGCTTTGGGAATGAAACCAAAAGCTTTAGAATCGTATTGGGGTGTATTACAACCTTGTAGAAGCAATCAATCAAACTCCTAAAGGTTAGGAGTTAGGATTCAATCCCCCACGTTAGCTATATCCCCCTGTTTTAACGACTCTTGTGAGAGCAAACCAGGTTTTCCTCAATCAGGTGGGGCCCCTTTGGATTGGTCCCACCACTAGCTTGATCATATGGGGGTCTTAAAAAAATAGGAGAGATGCCAAAAGTCCAGCCCCTAGGTTGTAGGGGCTGAATTCAAAATTGTAGGGAGTAGTTCAAGTTGGATGCATGTCTGTTCTACAAAAAAAACCTGTCAAGTCTTGGAAAGTGTTGAAGGGGATTCTCAGATTTGAACTTCAATCCTGGGAATGTGCAGGGTGATGAGAATACCCCAAATATCAATCTCTTTCTGACAAAAAATCAATTCAGGGATTTCTTCAGTTCAACTTTAGGAAAATTAGAAACATAGATTATATCAAATATGAAAATTAAGAAGAAGGTGGGAGAGGACCTTTGACCCAATGGGAGAGGGAGTAGCTTCTACTACCATCGTTAAACTAGGTTAAACCTAAACTTATTCCAGGGTTTTCAGGTCCTTCAATTGCATTCAAAAAGAAGAAGAAGAAGATGACTAAGGTGCCAAAACGTGAGAGTCAAAATTCAATATTATTCCTCATGAAAAAGAGTGCTGGTCGTGTGGGGTGTTTTTATAACCCCCACGGCCAGGCTTTTTACACCCTACATAATGCAAATACTAAAATACCCCCCTAGCACAATCTCATGCCCAAAATAACCCTAAACTAAATATATTAACAAAAATACCACTAAAAAATCCTACTGAGACAAAAGTACCCTCATATATAATGTGCTAGGGAATAAAACATGAAAAAAACTCTAATGAAACCATAACATGGGCGCAACCCTCCTACACCATCTCTAATAGACCTAAAACTCCTGCCTGGACCTAATGTCCTCATCACCAATATCAATCCAAAATTTTTAGCTTTTACGCAATCACATGAACCAATAGGATCCGCAAACACTCGAATAATATTACCTTCAATATCGGAAATAATACAACCAAAACCTACTGGCCCTGGATTTCCCTTGGAAGTGCCATCAAAGTTTAGCTTGAAAGAGGCATTCCTATGTGGGTGAAGTTGAGAATGCTTCCTCACTTCCAGAATGGATAAGAAGGAGAGAGTTACCAGCCAATCTCTTGTGAAATCAAACAAGGACATTCCTTTGAATTTCTTCTCCACTAGCAACCAATTCCCCACTTCCCGTATGATAGAGTCCACCACTTCATTGATTGACTTAATACTTTCTTTCAAAAATTCTTGCGTTCCTTTCTTTCTGAATATTTCAGAAAACAACATGCAACAAGGCAGCTCAAAAATATTTTCCATGGATCCCCATCCTCCAATTATTCCATTGGTAAATGAAGTCCATTACTTTAGCCGGTATGACCCAATATCTAGAAGTTTTATAGAAGAAAAATAGTCCCATATTGATTTCGCAAACCAACAATGAAGGAAAGTATGATTGGCGGAATCACTATCACTCCTACACGACACCTACCAATGAGGATATATGGACATATATGGTCTTCGCCTTTGAAGCATATCAATGGTGTTAATTTGATTAAGAGTCATTGTCCATAGAAAAGCTTTACCCAAGGAGAAACATGAGGATTCCAAGTCTTTTTGGTAAGGAAAAGGGCATATTCTGAGAAGTATCATTATAAACAATGGACATAAAAAAAAAAAAAAGAAGACCTAGTAGTGAATTTTCCAGAGGATTCCTGGGTCCAAACCCTTTGGTCACTAAAAAAGTTAGAAAGAAATACGTCATCCAAATTAGACATAAAGGAACCCAACATATCCACTTCACTATCTAACAGGTACCTTAAAAAATCAAGGTTCCAGGAAAGCCCAAACGAGGAGGTAGAAAGGATATTTGATACAAGGACCTCTTTGAACACAACAAGCTAATAAAGTCTAGGGAAAGAAGAGGAAAGACGCGTATCACCCCACCAGAGGTCTTTCCAAAATTTGATGGATTTACCATCTCCAACCTCAAAACGAACATTAGGAAAAAACAAGGGGGATAAAGTAATAGTGTTTTTCCATAATAAGGACATGAAGGAGGTAGGAGAGGCATTCACATCCCAGCCATTAGAGTTTATGCCATATTCACAACGGATTGTGGAATGCCAAAGGCTTTCCTTTATAGTTGAAAATCTCCAAAGCCACTTACCCATAAGAGCCAACTTCCCTTCCTTTAAGTGCCCAATCTCTAATTCACCAAGCGATTTTAACCTACAAACATTTTCCCACTTCACCAAATGATTTTTCTTCTCTAAACCACATTCCCAAAGAAAATCATGCTAACTCTTCTCTAAAATCTGGATTATCATGGCAGGCATCTTAAACAAAGACATGTAGTACACTAGGACATTTCACATAGTAGCTTTAATAAGGATAATCCTCCCTCCCAAAGAGGTTTAAGACTTTTTTCAGCTAGCCAACTTCTTTTGCACTCTTTCTGATGCCGGATGCATGTGATTTGCAAAAACTAGAAGTGATATACATGCAAATTATGTAGACTGAAGAGATCATATTGATTTACTCAAAATAACAGAAGAGTATAACCGAAATTCCTACTCTTTAGCTATGTAGTTTGGGTTATCAACATGGTGATTTAGTAGTGGTTCTCAATACAACGTCATAACAGTCCAACAACCAAATAAAGAATTCAATAACAAGTTGCACACAAACTACATACTGCCCTACATTCAAATGAGGAAATAATCCAACAATAGTGATAAAACCATGTTCACGTTTAATAGAAATAATCAATTCAGCAAAATCAGTGTTCTGATTAATAATACTCAAGGAAGCAGGCTAGATCTGATTGCACACGGGTTAAACAATGCTGCAGATTGATGTAGACCCAAAGGAGGAGTTCGAATGGACTAAACTCCCAAAATCTGGGACTGATTCATGGGTCCGGACCTGTACAGCAAACATGGGTTCAAAATTTTGGGTGGGAAAAATTCTGCAGTACTGTAAATGAGATCTTAGGTGCTGAAAAATAATGAATCCATGTGGGAAATATCCATTTTATAGCCTAGTAACCTCAGCCATACCCACCTCCATCAATAACAACACAAGCATAAGAGAGTAATAAGAGAAACAATCAACAAATACCTAGATTTGGATCTGGAGAACAGCAAACAAACAATATGGTACTGTTTATGGCACTGTAGCAGCACTGTTCATGAAACTGCAACTCACTACTACGAATTAGCTCACTACTACGAATTGTTTCTTGGTCTATCACCAAGCGTGCATTGATTTAAGAGAGCCTTTTAGATCCCCCAATCTCTAGAGAAGAAATAGCCGCTAGCCACCTTAGGTTTTCTTAATCATTCTTCATTAAAAATAAAAGAGATGAATAGGGTTTTTAAACACTACCCCCTCCCCTGTCTTTTACAATAATAACCCCATTATAAAATAAAGAAAAATGATCCCCTTGCCCTTTATTACATAAAATTAAAATAAAACAAGTTCTACTAAACCAAATGACATGGGAATCGAACTACAATAACCAGAAAATAAAACTAAATAACTAGTAGCAATCCAACCCTTCCATGTGCACTCAGGTGGGCCCCACATGGGCTAGCCTGTGGGCACCACATGTTCCCGAGCTACTCGAATCACAAGGAACGAGACTCAGTCCTTCTCCAATGCTGGTACACGTGATGAGGGATGTCCTCATCACTTTCCACCATTGGATCCCAAAAGAAGCAAGCTTTGAAATGACTTCCAAGTGGAAACTCCAAATATTTCATTGGCCAAGATCCCACATTATAACCCAACATGATAGAATATCTCCTCATTTGATCCTCCTCAACACCAATTCCTCATGCAAAATTTGGAAAGATTTACCTTTAAACCTAAGATAGTTCAAAAAATGAGCAATATATACTTGAGATGCCTCACTTGGTCCTCATTTTCTTTTATAAAACAGATAGTCTCATCAGCAAATTGTAAATGAGAGATATGAAATCCATCCTTCCCAAGAAAACCCCTTCTATCAACCCACATGAGAGAACTCTAAACATCAAGGCACTAAAGGAATCCGCCACCAGAGTGAAAAGGAAAGGGGGCAATGAATCACCTTATCTTAAATCATGAGAAGAGCTAAAAAAACCTCTAGAATACCCATTCAAAATCATGAAAAAATGAGGATGATCTAAACAACCATGATCCAACAAATCCATTTAGAGCCAAAACCTTTTGGATTCAACATTCATTGAAGGAAATCCCAATCCACTCTATCATACGCCTTTTCAAAATCTACTTTACAAATCAACTTAGCCTTTCTTGATTTTTTCAATCCATTCACACACTCATTCGTTACAAGGATGTCATCCATAATTTGCCTTCCCAAAACAAAAGCTTCTTAGAATGTAGATACCACCTTATCCATAACTCCCCAAAGCCTTGAAGAGAGAACTTTAGAAATAATCTTATAAAGACTACTTACAAGACTAATTGGCTGAAAATCTAATTGATCCGATGCTCCTTTTTTTGAAATGAGGACAAGATAAGTCGAATTCACCCCTTTGTTCATGATCTCATTCTCATAAAATTCCATAAACACCCGCATCAAATCATCTTTCAAAGTCTCCCAACATTCTTGATAAAAAACCATTGAAAACCCATCAGGCCCCAGCAATTAATCTAACTCCATGTTAAAGATGGCAATCTTTAACTTCTTCCTCCAAAAAAACCTTTTCGAGCGAGTTTGCTTCCTCCTAGTTTAAAGCTGTAGGAAAAAGATTTTCAAGAATTGGTTTGTCCTTCCCTTCTATAGAATAAAGACTGGCAAAAAATCTGATGGCTTCGTCTTTAATCTTATCAATATCCTCCAGCTCCTCTCCGTGGATACGCAACCTGGAAATAATTGACTTCTGCCTTTTTGCCATTCATGCTAATCCAATTTGAATAGTCACAACCCAAGGACCAACAAAGCCTTATCATTACTATTTTGGTTGACAGAAGTACGATTAATGCTCTCAAAAGTTTTTGTACAAGAGAAAAAAAAAAATCTAACAATTCTAAATTTCTAGGGCCTTATCAAAAGTTACAAATAGAAAAAGAGGGGAAAAAGAAAAGAAAAGGAAATCTTCAGGCAGGCAAAGGTAATCAGAGATATAAGTTCTTTTTCAAAACATCCAAATCACCATTTAGCAAATCATCGAAGAAACAAAACAAGAAAATTATCCCCCTCCCCATTAGTTCCCAAGATAAACAGAAACCCAAAATAAAATTCCCAGAACAAAGATAACCAAATTGACCTTCATGCTGCCCTTGGTAACTATAAACAATCTCCAATAATCTGATAATAAAAGAAATAACTTCACTGAAACTGATACATGGAACAGAAAACCTCCATCTCATCACAAGCACTGGAATTGGCGTCTGAATAATTTTCCTAACTTGTTAGCAAACGAAAATTAACCAAAAAAGAAGAAAGAAAATAGAGGTAGATTAAATTTAGAATTCATGAACAATCTTGTTTCCTTTTCTCTTGTGTTGATGTTAAAAGATACCCACAAATTCCTTGAATGAAAGAAACGTAAATAGGCCTGATTGTCACCACTACCATCAATCATGGATGAAATACATTCAAAACTTAAATATGCAAAGGTCACACCCAACAAACAACAAGAAGACCATGATCCTTGTTTATTCAATTAAACCAAGTAGCATTGATGATATAGTTAAGAGAAACACAAGCAATCACCATTATGTGAAAAAAAGAGAAACTGAGAAACAATAAACAAATTCCCGCTCTCTTCTTATGTATCTGATACCATGTTTATGCCATCCACGCCACAACTGCACCTCGGGCACTCTTCGAAATTCGAGAGCGGGAACGACGCCGAAACGGGTCCTACATAAAAATCCAAATTTCCATGTGCTCTATACACCTCTGTGATGCCCAGCCATACGAACCATACCTTCACGCTCACTCCTTCCAAATCCTTCAAAGACCCAAACCCTACTTTTCCTGAAATCTTCCTCTCGTAATATAGAGAATACCCTCCTTCCACCTCAAACTTACAGTCCTCATCAAGAAAGACCTCAAATCTGTTATCTTCATGCAGCACATAGCTCTTCACACCTTGTGGGAGAATACCTTTGGGGAAATTGAACTTCTCAAGCATTTCATAGGCTGTTAGATCTGTGTCGGCACCTGAATCTTGGTTTGAATGGAGTTCTGCAGAGATCACATATAACCAAGTTATCAGGCAAAACCCTAGAAGGGTTTTGAAGATTGACATGATTAGGAGATGGGTTTTGAAGGAGAGGAAGATAGATTTCTGTGATTTCAAGTTTTTTCGATGGAGACGGATTATTTATTATTTACCTTGGCTTTATCTTGATCAAAGTGGGTCAGAGATGGAAGTATTTGGAATTTCTACTCTTTCCTAAGCTCAATCTTTTTCTAATGGAAGTAGTAGTCGTAGAACAAGAATTCAGATCCGTGTAGGGGTGTCTGTCAACGAGCTGAACTGGGCAAAGAGTTGACCCAGCTCAGGCTTGGCTGGATTAACAAACTCAGTCGTACTATAGCCCAAACCTGAAGACTAAAGATATGGAACTGGTTAAATCAAGCCAACAATGTTTTTTTTACAGGGAATGTCATATGGAATAAAATGGACGAGGGTTTGAAATTTCATCTAATTCCCACCCATGTTATTTCATATGATGTCCTCTGGTGTCTTGGACACAATTGTAGACAATTAGACATAACATTTATTTTGTATATACATATATAAGATCCTTAATGAGCCAAGTACAACTCAGTTCAGGCTTATTTAGCTAATGAACTCAATTAAAGGTTCAAAGGTTCAGGCTCAAGCTTAACTCATGATGACCCAAACCGAACTAGCATGACAGCCCTACTTTCTTGTGTCAAGGAGAATAGTGCTAAAAAGGAAACACCAAGGGTGGGAGTGAAAATGAAATTTTAACCAAAGTTAAGGAGTTCACTATTTTCTATTACCATGTGAGATGTCTCACAGCCTCTTTGATGCAAGATGGAGCTTCTCTCGTGGATTTGATTAAAGGACTCCCGTGTTCTCGAGACACAAAGGTTTTGGTAAATAGGGTTGAAAAAAAAAAAAAAAAAAATCAAGTGCCAGACGTTTTGGGAGTAGAACATTTGTGTTTGAATTTGTCATTGGGATGTGCTATTGTAACACAATACAAGACCATGCACAATAACTAATGGCCTAAAGGAAATAACCTCTTTAGGACCCTTGGCTTCTGTGCACACAAAATCTGTACACAATGCATGTGTAGAGACTTGGGAGTGTTTGCATCAGCATCAGCATCAAAAAGTGATAAACACGTATCCCAAAAAGTGTAAATCACTTATCAGTGCTGATGCAAGCACTATAAGGTCCTTGCACATGTATTGTGTACGGATTCTGTGCACACGGAAGCCAAGCCCCTCTTTGGGGAGTCAACTTTTATGTTAAAGTCTATAGTGGTCAAATTAATCAAGATGATTATCCTTAAAGCAAAATTGGCATATACTCTTATTGAATAAAATTATTCATCAAATGATCAAGGTGGTTATTCTTTAAATGATGCAAGTTGATTTCAAATCGATTAATGTATCTTTCACTTTCTAGGCTAGATTGCATATAGAATGAGTTTAATTAATTACTCACTTAGTGAGGTCTACACACCTAAAAGTTGCATACACTGTAGCATCTTAAGCTTTCGCCGATACATGATTGTTATTTTATAATCATGGGCATCTGAATGTTCTTTTTTTTTTTTTTTTTTTTAAATAATTTTTGTATTAGTCAAAAAAAAAAAAAAAAGGATTTACGTTCTAGAGAATTTACATTGAGTCACATCCGTCCTAACTTTTTTCTTAAGATTTAGAGGAAAATCACTTGGTGAAGTAAGAAGTTCTTCATTTGATGTTCCCAGTTTGCCAAAAAATCTGTTGGTTGATTAGCTTCACACTACACATGATCTATGCGGTAATAATTAAAAGCACTTAGGATAGATTTGATCTTCGAAACCACGTTCAAAATTCTCCGTGGGCAGGCACATAATTCCTTCAGTCTCCACCGCAATCTTTGAATCCATTTGAACTATGATGGTGTCAATATTTTTGCTACGTATCAACAGTAGCCTTCATAGTAATGCATACAATTCCAACCACAATACATGGTGAACACTTGCCAAGCCTGCATACCCAATAATGGCCTCACCATTGTTATCCCTTAATAATCCTCCGTATCCAGCCCTTGTTGGAGTCAAGGATCCATCGCAAGACAATACCCACTCAATTGAAGAAGGCTTCAGCCATGAAATCAAGATTTTCTCACCAGCATTCAGCTGTAGGTCCCAACAGTCTGCTAGGTGTCTTAAGAGCATAATGAGCCATGGAGATTTTTCATCATCTTAATCTTGGTCTTGATCTCAACGGCAATATCTTCAACTATCTTTTGTTTGAGGTGACTAACATTGTTAAAATGTTGTTGATTCCTTTCCCTCCATATGTGGTACAAAGAACCAGTGAAAGCCAAGTTTGCTATTTCAAAACTCACCTTGCTACCTTTAAATGTCTTAAGGATCCGTTGACATTCAGTTACAAAATTCCTTGCACATTTTCAGTTGGAATGAATTTTTTTCAATATCGCCTCCCCCAAAAAGTGTCTATGACTTTTTCTGTACTGATGTGTTGGCCGCTAATGTCATTCTTACGTTCGGCTAACTTTAAGTTGTCCTACCAAATCCCGCTCACAAGAAATGGGTTTTAGAGTTTATTACCCTATAAACTTCTACTGCAACACAAAGCTACCATTGATTGGTATTACTCATATTTAAGATCAATATGATGTAATTAAAACATATTGAGTCTGACCGTCATTTTATTAGAAAAAGGTTTATAGTCCGAACAAATCTACAGTCCATATGTGAACAACAGTTGACTGACATTCACTAAAGCAATGAATTTTTAGTTAAAGATTCTCTCTGATTCTCTCTCTCTCTCTCTCTCTCTCTCACACACACACACACAGTCCACAGTTAACACCACAAGTGATCATGATCTTATATGTAATTTTAACACCAAAAGTGATCACAATCTTAAGTAATTTGATAATGATATCTATTTTTCAACTTGAAGGGGAGTGTAAGCAATTTTTGTAAAAGGGGGAGGGGTGTGCAAGAAAATTTGTTTTTATAGAGGTCAATACCCAGTGCTGGTCCCATAATTACAGGTGCTGGAAGGGGTGGACGGTATACAGACCTAACCCTTGGCATATTTGCACAAAGTGGCTGTTCACCGCCTCTTTAGATAAGGAAAGATTTTATTGAGAAAGAGATAAGAGCTGTATGAAAACATCTTAAAAATTACAAAGCATAAGAGTAAAAAACAAGAGAATCCCAATAAAAAAACATGCAAATTTGTTGCTACAAGTACTTGAGAAACGCTACCCTCACAGAAGTTTGATGTTATTAGTGTGACGCCATGAAGATATTGACATGTGGTGTTGAGACGGGCAAACAAGTACAATATCAATGCACAACTACAGACAAATGCTGCTGATCGGGCTTGAACCTGAGACCTCTATAGAGCGGAAAAAATGAATTTCGTGCAAATGGCACCAGGGTGCAGACAAATCAGACCCAGAAAGTGATAAACGCACCCCTGGTGCTGAAGGGTCAGCCCCCTGTGCTGTTTGCACCTGTTTGCACAAAATTCATTTGTACCTAATCCAAGCAGTCTAAAGAGGCGGTGCCTCAACCACCAGGGCACTGGGGCATTGGCTTCTGATGACATGATACAAGATCGAGCCCATTACTGTAATGACCTTTCCTCATCACATTTGTTCACCTTCAACAAGCAAGGATCTCTCAAGCCTTGGGTCTGATAGGAAATATCTGGATTCGAGATTTGAGAATTTGAACAATGAGTTCATTTATTCTGGAAGTTTAGATTTTTTTTTCTTTCTTTTCATCTAGATTTCTTATTCATGAAAAGAAGGAATGGGTTGACTGCTCTACCATCTTTGATGCCATTGACAGCCTCACTCAAACCCTAAAATTTGCCCGCAAGATGTCAATGCTGAAAAGAATGCAGAAGAGAGGAGGAAGAAAGGGCTTAAGGGGGAGAAAACTGTGGCTTAATGGTCCCCTCATCTTCTCTGTTTATAGGCTGGAATCTATCACTATTTGCTGTTGCCATTGCAATCGCTGCCAGAGGTAATCACAGGGCTTGCATAAATAAGGGGAGAGTTGGAAGGAAGAAGGGAAAAGAGATGAAACCAGTTCCTTAGGCAGCCTTTGGTAACACTCCTACTGATTCAGCTCTTGAATCCTGATTAATCCATAATCAGGCATTTGGTTTAGCAAAAAAAAAAAAAATAAAACGAAATCTAAATGAAGAAGAAGAAAATCTATTACATTAGGAAAACAAACCATAGATTTACATTTTCTTACTCCCACAAAGTGACCCAAGATCGATTATTGGAGTGGAATCTGTGGAGCGCATTACCAAACAAACTTTTTTGGCTCTTTTGGAGTGTTACCAAATGCAGCCTTAGTTTACCGCTTTGCAGCTTCTAGAAGTGACTTTAGTTTTCACAGCTCTGGCGCTTAAAGCATCAAAAGCCCCCATGAGGGTAGCATTTCATTGTAATTTAGGAAAAGATCAAACATGGTATCTGACGGGAGCAGCTATTGGCACCCCCAAAAATCCTCACCACCCCTATTTTTTTCTTTTTTACCCTCCCCAAAATACCCCTCCTCCCTCTCCCCCTACCCTTTTTTTTTTGGGCTGGGCATTCGGAGGTTCAAGTCTGGGCAGTCCCCCCTGCATGGACGTGAAGGTCCAAAC
>JAOXJP010262630.1:0-20896 GCA_025762735.1 Platanus orientalis
GGTAAGGCTGCATACATCTTGCCCTCCTCAGACCCCGCGTTAGCGGGAGCCTCGTGCACTGGGCCGCCCTTTTTTTTTTCTTAAACCCCTAAGCCTTGGCTGTCCTTTTGATTAGAGCAAATTTTGAAGTCCCAAACATCAACCATGGGTTTCTTTTAACTCTGGAATTTCCTGGTTTCATATAAAAAGCATACATTAGATTGAGTTTCTATAGCCCATTTCTTGGAAAAATCCTAACCTATGTGATGAGGACATCTTGCCACGTGGCACCCTCAGGGTGTACTAACGTAGGAGGAGGGTTTCTTTGAGTCTTTACATGGATTATGATGGTTCTAGAGTGCATTGCTTTAATCGAGGACAAATTCAGAGGTGTTTGGACTACTTTTCTATCTTGGAGGCATGTGGGCCCACTTTTCTTCATTTGTGGGGTCATATGTGATGCGGACATCATGATCAAGATGATGATTAGGCCATGCTCACAGCTATTTTATTTATTTTGTTATTTTTTTTTATGTTATTTGTGTCTCTTGTAAGGGGGAACACATGTTTGAGGGTAATTTAGTCTATATTTATCTATTTGTGGGTTATTTGTCTTTATATTTAGATGGGGGGTTATTTTGTCAAAGTTGTAATGGGAATAAGGGTATTTAGGGCTATGCCTATTATTTTGTAGCAAACCTAGTCATGGGAGGAGCCTATAAACTCCACACGACCGGGCCTCTTTCGGGGATGCAATGAATAAACAGAATTTTGGCTCACGTTATGTGTCTTTTTCTGCTTCTTGCAGGTTGCAGATGAATAGTAATGAAACCTTGAAATGAGTCTAGGTTTAGTCCTAGTTTAACAGTAGTAGTGGATGCTATTCCCTTTCCCTTGGATCAAAGGTCTTTTACCTCTTTTTCTGCATCATCTCATACTTTGTTTTATAGGCTTTGTTTGTTGGCTGAACTCATCAATAATCAGAAGATTCTATATACATCCATTATCTTCAAAGTGTTCAATCCAGGCAACCATTCAGGTATTATATTAGAGTCCCACGATCAGTTTTGGGGGCTGTTGCTAATATTTTGGGGTTGTTTGAAGGCTTTGTTTGAAGTTTTATACAAGCTGGACAGTTTCAGGTGTGAATACAAGCAAAAAGGGTTCACACAAGATTGAATAGAATTCCTTGGATATAGGGATTGGGGTTTTGATTTTTCTCCCGCTTATCAGGGCCTCCTAAACGATACTAGAGGTGATGGGCCCCATCTCATAGGGTTTCACCTGATCGAAGACAAGCCAATATTACCCAGAAAAGGCGTCAAACAGGGCATCAAATAGAGTTTGGAAGATTTGATCCTACTCCCTAAATAATGGGGATTTGGTTTCAGGCTTTTAGCAGGGTTATACCAGCCCTTATACGATCCTGGAGGAAGAGATTTCTAATTCAAATCTTCATCCAATCAAAATCCACACCAATCTGAAGTCAGGTGCAGGCGTGAACAGGGTATGAAAGGCTATTTGACGATTTCATCTCCCATCCTCCAACCCGAAAGAATTAGTTGAAGCTACTTTGTGAGGGTGTAAAGCACTCCCGGGCGACCCTACCTGATCCGTCAAACCTCTGAAAATTCTCCACATAAGTCACTCACTATTGCTTGAAGATTTAGGCTGGCGGTACTTAATTCTGAAGGGTTCTCAGATTTTGGACACCATATTTCTCTCTCCTTCACCTGTCTTGAGTTGGCTTACTTCAGATCATTATTTAGAATGCTAGTAATAACAGGCTGCATCTAAATCTGAGGTATGTACCCATTTTTTATGGCCTCTTCAAATCCTATAGAGTAGTGATTAATGGGATCGTGTGGTTTTGGGTTATGGCTGATTATACTACTGTTCTGAGTATCCCCATAACCTGTTTGGCCCATGTTTTTCTGATAATAAAAACCCCTCATCGTTGCTCACTTGGTTCTATAATGAGTTCCTCATCACCTATATGTTTTCCCCTTATTTTTGTTCACTTTTTAATCACTTTAATAACACCTGAATTTCTGGACAGCAACTTAGCACTTTTGTGATCTCTAATTTAATCACTAATCTATTCATATTGTTAGGCTTAATTGTGTCTAGGACTTTGTATGCCTTAACTCTTGATATGCCTTCTGAATCTAACTGAGGAATCACTTGATTTAGTGTGTGGTTGTGCAAGTAGAAATCTTGTTTATGTTTTATAATTACTTAAGCAATTTATTTCCTAGCTCCTGGGCACACACCCACTAACCTACATGCATGCTGCATCAGGGCATCATTGTTTGCATGGCTCATTGGGTTGCTACCGCTGATCTATTTAGTGGTGTCTCTCTAGATAACATTGTTAGGAAGTCATATGAGACTACTTGACGTAGGATAACCCGTCAAAAGGGTGGGGCTGATTTACTGCAAGGAAATAGGAGATAATGGGGCTCTCAGTAGGCTAAAATTAAAAGAAACATGTTGCGGTTTTGACCTGTAACCAAATCATGTTAGATGGACTGGAGACAGCAGACATGTGGGAGGCTTAGTGAGGATCAATAGTATGGTTGACAGAAGGAATAACGGGGGTAGCATGAGCTAGGTTTAAGGACTGAAGATTAGTGGTAGGGATGTCCTGATCTGGGCCTGATTTTAGACCCATGACAGCAAGTCGGAAAAGGTCCTAACAGGTCTGTTCTTTAAGGGTAAGAGTAGGGAAGTCGCGGGGCTTTAATGAACTTAAGCCGGGACAGGTTTAGGAAACACATGGGATTAATATGAGTGGTGTATAGGGCTGTTTTTACAGGTACCGCAAGAAGAATTCTGAGAGAAGTTTATATTTCAGAAAATACACAGCTGGTAATAAGTTGTTCAAGGCTGCCACAAGACCTAGGGTTTATGATTTGTGGGGCTGATTATGGAAAAGGCAAAGGAGGTAGGGATCTCAGGTTCTGCAGATTTTTTTTTGAAGGTTATGGAAGCTGTTTCTTAAAGAGAACAGCAGAGAAATATGATTAGAATCTGCCTCAGGGAGTAGGGAAAGCTAAGGAGAAGTCTTGAGAGAAATAAGGAGAAAGATGATCGCAGGAGGGGGTAAGATGAGAGAAAGGATTGTGAAAGGAAATAGATAGATTAACTAAGGGAGAAAGAAAAGAATGTTAAAGTATAAGAGAATACAAAGAGAAGAAGTAGTATAAAAGAATTAAAGAAGAAGGAGAAAAGATAGATAAGAGAGAAATCAGAGAAGACTCACCTGGATTGTGAGGGTCTTGGAGAAGAGAACTGCTCGAACGTGGGCTCCTCAAATCTCGTTTTTTATTTCAAAAGCCAACTCCCCCAAATCTGGCCGATTGGCCCTTTAAATAAAACTTAACCCTATTTAAAAAGAAAATTTCCTGAATAGCCCTCTAACAAGTGCTGTACGATCAGCCTTGTTTACATCCACAAAAGTCCTAAAAGAACATACAACAACAACAACAACAACAACAAACAGCCTTATCACAAAAGTCCTAAAAGAACATAAATAACATTAAAATTCCTAACTAACCCCATGGCATTATGCCTTATTACAAATTAACCCTTTCCAAACATAAAACTCTAATAAATCATCTTAAAACATTATGGAAAGAAAACCAATTAATCTAGACAGCAAGCTGCCTTCCTCCTGTTTCCCATAGACTTAGGTTTTGGCTTTGGCTTCCATAAGGGATGGTGTTTCTCATTCCATTGAAGAGCTACCTCATCACAACTTGGTCTAGCCTTGAGACAAGACATTCTTCCTTCTTTGTCCCTTTTAGATTATTGTTTTTTAATGAATAACACTTTATTATGCACAAAGATGTAGAAAGGGGAAAAGAATGTACAACGACTGAGAGGGTTAATAATAGAGCAAAAGGAAAAATAAAAAGCCAAGAAGCAAGAGATAAATTACAAGCCCAAAGGGCTATGAAAGATGAAATAAACAAGAATACCAATCCCTGTTTAGATCATTGGTGGAGAGACCCTCAATATCCTTTGAAGCCATTGCCCATGAAGTAGTCTCGAAGGTGATGGTGTCGATAACTTCGTGAGATGCTTTAGCTAAGCCTTCAAAAATTCTTCTATTACGCTCTTTTTAAATGCCCCCACAAATCCCATGAAGAATGGCATGCCATAATCTTTCCCTCTAGGATGAGGTGTTGGAGTATACCAATGCCTTAAGAGCTCATTTAGGCCACAAGGCATTACCCAATTAGGAGAAAGGAGTGATAAAAATGGGCCAAGACATTTCGTGAGGAGTAATGAAGCATAATATGGGCACTTAATTCTCCGACCGACATTCATAACACACAAATATGGGGAGAAAGCATCACGTATGGGCGCCTCTTTTGGAGGAGATCCATGGTGCTCATCTTGCTTGAGGAAGCAATCTAAAGAAACATTTTAACCTAAGGTGGGGGGAGGCTATTCCAAACCGGTTTTATTGGAAACAAGGAGAGGTCAAGGGAGAAGGGGAGGAAAGGAATAGGAAGAAGGATTTAGAAGAAAAAGATCCTAAAGGATCTAATGACCAATTATATTTATTAGGATGGGAAGGCGTAAGGCGGAAATGTTTAAGAGAATTGATAAAGGAGGTGATGTAACCCATTTCAGAGTTTTAAGGGTCCCTAGAGAATAGCAAATTCCAAGAAAGGCCATTGGGGAAGCTTGAAAGAATGTCTGTGGATGCATTCCTATAGAATGCAATACATAATAGCCCAGGAAACTGAGAAGAGAGGGAGGATTCACAAATCCCGACTTCCTTCGAAAAATTGACACGGTTTCATTGCCAATGACAAGAGAGAGATGAGGATAAATAAGATAATGGACATCAATGATTCGCTTCCAAAGGACCGAAGATCTAGAGTTTGTTGTTGGGTTAGTTAGTGTCCCGGCAATTTTGATCCGATCCATACTTTGCTAAGAATAAGAGAATGCCATAGATTGCCCTCTTCCAAAATGAATTGCCAAATCCATTTCCCATGAGGGATTTATTCTTCAAGGCTATATTACCAATCCCTAAGCCACCCAAAGCCTTTAGCTTAGTGACCTTCGCCTAGTTGAAAAAGTGATCCTTTTTTTGACCTCCACCGTCCCGTAGAAAATCCCTTTGCAGTTTTTAATTCTCATAGCCACTAAAATCGACATGTATGGGTATATTTGATAGGACTACTTTGATGAGTGTAATCCTTCCTCCTAGAAAGATGTGAGACTTTTTCCAGGAAGCTTGTCTTTTGTCCACCTTCTCAATAATCGGATCCTAGAATTTACCTAGATGAGGTTTTCCCCCAAGAAGAAGACCAAGGTACTTAAGATGTCAATTTTCCACTTTACATCCAAGAAAGTTAGCAAGCGACTGGGGATTATCCATATTGATACCAACGAAACCCGATTTCCTCCTAATTGACTTTGAATCTTGATATGAGCTCGAAGACTTGGAGCGTGTGTTTTAGGTTCATTACCGCAGTAGAAGAAGGTTTAGCAAAATAACAGTGTCATCCGCAAACTGAAGGTGTGAGATGGTAAGATCGAAGATAGGGATCTTGAAGCCTTCACCCAAGTTTGCATTAACAATGTGTGAAAGGAGAGCACTGAGGGAATCTATCATTAGGGAGAAAAGAAAAGGTGAAAGCGGATTCCCTTGTTGAAGACCTCTTAAAGCAAGGAAGAAGTCTTTGGAGGTACCATTAAGCAATATGAAGAACCAAGGGTATGTTACACAACCCATCATCTGGTTTATCCGTTTAGGGCCAAATCCTTTCTTTGTGAAAACCCATTTCAAAAAATCCTAATCGACTTTATCAAGATCTATTTAGCATATTATCCTTGAGGCACCGGTTTTTTTCCCCAAGAATCAACACATTAATTTTCCACAAGCATTCCATCAATGATTTATGTGCCTTTAATGAAAGCACTCTGGGAGTTTGAAACCACATTATTTTATTACATTCCGGAGCCTATGAGAGAGAACTTTTACAATGATCTTATATAAACTTCCCACAAGGGTGATCAGTTTGTAATCGCTAAGGAGAGAGGCACCATTAACCTTAGGAATGTGAGCAAGGAAGGTGGCCCACACTCCTTTGTGAAGTGTACGTCTATCATAAAATTCTCTGAATACATTCACTAAGTCTGCTTTGATCAAATCCCAACAATTTTGATAGAAAGACATGGAGAAACCATCGAGTCTAGGGGATTTGTCTTTGTCCATACTGAAGACTGCCATCTTGATTTCCTCCTTAATGAAAAAGCCCTTCAAGAGAGAGAGCTTTGTTAGGAGAGAGATGATAATTGAATAAATTTTCAATTCTGGGGTGGGAGACAGCCTCACTAGTGAATAGTCTTTCATAGAAGTTGGAAGTTGTAGTAGCAATCTCCTCAAAATTTGATACTTCATGCCATTTAATCAATAGTTTGGTAATGAGGTTTTTCCTTTTCCTTCCATTGAATAAATTTGATACCTCAAAAAACTTTGTGTTACCATCTTCTTCTTTAGTGCACTTATATTTTGCCTTTTGTTTCCAGAAAACTTTCTCTTATCTAAGAAGGGACTCTAATTCAACCATGAGAGATACTTTTGTAGAATGAAAATTCTCGGGGAGGCCCACTTCATTAGAATATTGTAGATCAAGCTTCGAAATTGCATTAAGGATTATTCCTTTGTTAGATTCCAATTTACCAAAAGTGTTTTTGTACCAAGTGATTAGACCGTTTTATGAATTGGAGCTTTTGACGAAATTTGAGCTCTTTTCTGGTTGAGATCCTACACTCATTCCACTAAGAGTCTGCAGCGTTGGATATGAATTGAGGATAAAGGGTTTACATGTTTTAAAATCTAAAGGGCTTAGGTCTAAGACTCTGCAATGCAGTGTTTAGATAATAGGCCATGGTTAGAAGTAAGTCTTGAAAGCACCTCTTGAAAAAAGTTTGCGAAAGCATCCTCCCAGGCAATGGAAATCAGGAATTTGTCAAGTTGACATAAGATGGGATTTTGTTTGCCATCAATCCAAGTGAAACGACTGTTGAGTAAAGGCGAATCACTTAATCATGTAGAAGAGACAAAAGAATTGAATTCTCGTATTGTCCTTGTGACTCAGCCACTTGAACTCTTTTCGAAAGTGGATTTGGTATCATTAAAATCTCCACCTATTATCCAAGGACTAGACCATCTAGAGCGAATGATAGGAAGTTCGTCCCAAAACGCTTGGCAGCCCGAAGAGGACGAAAGACCATAAACACCAGATAAAAGCCATTCAAAACCCGAATCCATGACTCAGAATGAAATGGAGACTGAGAAAGAATCGAAGTAATCATCTAGCTTTGAAAACAATGGGAGTCCTAAGCAATCAAACCCCCCCCCCTGCGATGACTCTTCCACTGAGAGATGAAGTCAATCATCAATCTTGTTACTTACAACACTTTTGAGAAGTCTTCTACAAATTGAAGACTTTTTGGTTTCTTGAAGAATACGTATGTCAGGATCACACTTTAGAATGCAAGCTTAACCAATCTTTGCTTTGATACCCCACCCAACCCTTTGACATTCCATCTTAAGATCTCATCTACAACCAGAAGGTCCAGAACAACCCTTGGAAAGTCTCTTAGAGGCAAAGGACTCACATCCTGTTAATGTAAATTGTCAATTCCATAGTGTATAAAATATATAGAGTGGTAGATTAGGCATGGCTTGAGCATAGTGCAGATGTTGGTCATGTTCTTAATCATCAAGTGTCCTTGGGTCCCATTGAAGACAAGCTCCAAGCACTTGAAGCCAATGATGAGTCATTTCCCATGTTGCCAAAGTTCAAGCCTTGAAGAATTAAGTCTCATTAAGCTCAAAGAAGGTATATAAGGGTATGCTTAATGCTAGACATAGGTTAAAATAACCTAAAAGCCCTTACAAAGGTCTTGGACTATTCCCACACCTTTTGGTATAAGGCCTCTAGTGGGATGTGAACCAATTTAAGGAAAAATGGCTGAAAACAAGGGATTCAGATCAATCCAGTGGGGTGTCGGATTAATCCGCACTTAGTGGATCAATCCGCCACTTATCGGATTCATCCGAGGGACTGTCGGATCGATTCGACATGTCCCCGGATCAATCCAGGTGGTCTTAGGACATCCTAACTGAGACACCAGATCAATCCGACAGAGTTGGATCAATCCACGCGGATCAGTTCGACAGTGACGGATCGATCGGACATCACATAATTTCAAAAATAAAAATATTTGTGCGATGAGGATTATTTGACTGTTGGGGGTTATGCCAAATCAAGGGTGCACGACCTACCTCGTCCCTTATAAGTACATGGGAGCTCTCATTGAGTTCTCTAACACAAGAACACAAAGAGAAACTCTTGAGCAGAGAGAAGAAAACCTAAGGCATTCAATCCTCCCAACAACCAAAGCTCTCATTTATGAACCTTCATTGAAAATCTAAAAAGCCGTAAAGTGCTTCTCAAACACTTTATTCTTGAAGATCAAGAGAGGGAAGCAAGGAGAAGGGTTTACTCTCAAGTAAATCTTGGTGAAAAGTTCTAAGAAGCAAAGAAGCATCTCTTAGGAGCTTGGTGGAAAAGTAAGGCTTACTAGCTCATTAAGGAACAACCACCTTCAAGGAACTTCAAGCAATACACCAACCTCTTGAGGAAATTTGTATTGACTTTTTTAATTTTATAGACTTTAGTACCTTCACCGGAGACATCAGAGGTTAGACCACTCCCGCCAAAGACACCGGGAGTAGACCTTGACACTACCACCAGAGACACTGATAGTGTAGACTTAGCACCTCTGCCGGAGACACCGGAGGTGTAGACCATTCCGGTCGGAGACACCAGGAATAGACTTAGCACTCGCCGGAGACACCGAGTGTGGATAGGTTTTAGAATTTTAACCTTGATTGTAATTGTATTCAATCTAAATAAAATTTAGTAGCTTGGTGGTGAGCTTTGAAAGTGGACATAGGCCGAGTGTCGAACCACCATAAAATCGTTTTGTTATGTGTGATTGATTGTGTGTGAATTGTCTCATCTCTCTCTCTCTATCATTGGCATGCATATAATTCATTACATGTTCTTCCTTTATAGTAATTAGAATTACCTTGCTAAAGAACATCCTTACATCTTGCCATATCACTTAACTTGAAATTAAAAGATATTAATTTAAGAAGTTAAGCACATTAGTTTTCAAGAAACAGTTGAACCTCATTTAATTGAAAATTAGTTTAAGGGGTAATCGAAAGAATTTTATAAATCCTATTCACCCCCCCTCTAGGATCAAAACTGGACTTTCACAACAATCTTTCATTTCTCATTGCAAGTTTTTTAATTCTCTTAAAGCTTTCTCCCCTTTTCTTGAAGCTTCATCAGTCAGATAGTTCGACATTTTCACCGAAGCACCATTGTCATCCACAGCCCGAAGGCCCATTTTTTCCATAACCTCATCCTCGCCATTGTCTTTGGGGATGTCAACCTCAATCTAACCCTTTCTTGGAACATCCATAATCACTGATTTCAAGGCAGTCCTTGGCAAACATGGATTAGGATCTAAGGAGTATGGAACAACAAAACAAGAAACAACAGAAGCATAAACATTATGGGCAAAGGAAGGACAAGGAAAAGGAGGGGAATCGGTAGACATTGAATAAGACAAAGAGTGAGAGGCTGACTGCATACTTGTTGAGGGATAGGGAGAGTTGGAATGGCTCAAGCCAACTTCAGTAGAGCGTAAGTTTGGAGAGCTTCTAGAACCCAAAGAGGGGGAGCTTGAGTCACTAGATGCATCATAATCCACAAATTCGACATGTTGGATGTGAATGAAGAGGCTTTAAATGTGGTTGTCATCCATGTTGTGCTCCTGAGGGAGGATCGTCATCAGAGACATTCACTGGATACAGGTGGTGGCACAATTTCCTCATCGTCTGAGAAATCTTTAGGAACACATGTCGATAATAGAGGACATTACAAAGGGTAAAGCTCTTAAAAGGGGACAATGTAATGGAGAATAGGTAGGGGTGGAGAAATCACACTCAGAAGCTAATGGAGTTTTGGTAGGGTTCGAAAGAGGTGACATAGATGAGCAGTTTCTAACCTAGGAGAATCTGACGCAATTGAGAGATGTTGGAGAAGTTGTAAACACCGAGCCGGAGCATATAAGACAAGATGAAGAAACTTGCTGGAGCCAGGGAGTTGTAGTTGAATCCTTAAATGTTGGAAATCAAGAGTTATCAAAGCCCTTGTCAATTGCGATTTTCAGGTCATGTCGAGGGGGGGTACTGGTGGAGCAAGAAGAAGATCCAGGGGAACCGGATGATGGCGCGACTTGGTTGGGCTGACTTGGTGAACCGGGAGAAAAGCATGAACCAACATTTCGAGGGCTTGCCTTGCCTAGTGAGGGAGCCCCAAGGACTTGATGCCAGGTCCATGAGGATCGTCCCTTCATCGTAAGGCCCTTATTAGAGGGACCCGGGCCTAAGATACCCTTGTTCGATTCGAAAGATTGAGCGCCTCAATTAAAATTTGAAATTAATGGTATTGTAGTAAAAATACAGGCATCTTTTATGCTACTTTTCGAAAAGTCACTTAGAGTTGTAGGATTTAGGGTCATTGCCAGATTTGGGCAAATCCTTTTCCAGTTCATCGTCTTTAACCTCAGGTGATCTAAAAATGTCGAAGCCCTTCCTGATGATGTCGTCCAGTGGATTAGCAAGAGGAGATTCCATGTCGATAAGGATGGGGTACGATTTTCCCTTGAGTTTGAGAACGAGGACTCGAGCAATCTTGGAGATGTCTATGCAACCCACCCTAATCCGAGCAGAGGAGAGATCACACAGATTATAAGTATTTGGATTGATTGCCTGTAGGCCTCCGCATGGTGCCCCAAGTTCTCTAAAAGTTGCAAGAGACTAGGCATCGAAGGGAATTCCAATGAGTTGGATCCAACGCATTCTAAAAATCTCTAAATGGAGAGAAAAACTAGGTTTGCAAAGGGATTTTTGAAGAACTAAAGCTTATGAACGATTTTGCAAGTGAAGAGGTAAGAACACAGTTAAATTATGCTTTGTTTTTCATTCCTTAGGTTCTTAGATCTCTACTATTCCGTTTTTCAAAAATTGTTATTGTTTTGTTCCGGATTCGAATCGTTTTAAGCTTTGAAAACCTTTGTTTTACAAAGAACAACCATGTTTTTGAAGATACCTGCAAGCTATGATTTGTTTTCAATGTTTATAGGTTCATAGATCATTGTCAATCTCTGTTTTCAACATTGTTCTACATGTACCACTTATTTTATTTGAAAAGACCCATGTTTTTGCAAAGAAGCCAAAGGGATTTTTGATTAGTGTTCATAGAAAATTATGTTTTCAAAGAAAAATGTTGTTTTCTATAAGATTAATGGTTTCCAATCCAAAAATGATGTTTTCAATGATTTTAAGAAGAAGAAAAGAATTATTAAGATTGATTCCATATTTTACAACTTATGGATTAATGTTTTAAGCTTGATAAATAGTGTTCTCATCGTTTCACAAAGTTCTTAGTTGTGCTTAGATGGATCAAGCATCTTCATTGTATTGATTAAAATCAGGTTATTGCTATGAACAGTATGATAGATAGTTATGTTTTGAAAAAAGAATTGTATAAGAAGATTGATATTGTATGTGAATGAAACCACTATTTATCATCAAGGAGATTGATTGATGATACCCAGCTCACCTGGTTTATGGTGTGGAATATCGGCTCTCTCACTGGAGATTAAATTCGTGAAGTGATCCCTCGCTACCAGGGGTGAGATAGTAGACTCCTCTCACTGGAGTGTAGGTTTGATGGTATTGACCCTATCATCGGGGATTAAATTGGTTAACCTGTCGGACCTTCTCACCGGGGATTAAATAATGAGTAGTGTATTGGCTAAGTGAACAGATTGATATGTTTTCGCATTGTTGTAGTATTGTTATTGATTCCTTATTGTTGTTGATTTGTTTTGGATTTGTCTCATATATCTTATATGAATTGTTTAATTGTTTTCAGTATAATATTGTTTATAATTGTATAGATCTGTATATTGTAAAGAGCATGCAACTATCTGTTTTGATTTCTGAAATCATGTTAAGTCTTGATCCAATGTTTCCTATAGTTTACCTGTTTTCTTATTGAGCCTGCCAAGTTTACCCCGAATTGATACATAGATGATGAAGAGATCGCAGAGTGGCGGTTCCAAATAAAGAGGGTTAGAGACTGGATGATTTTTGATTCATGAGACATTGAGATTGATTTTAGTTATTTATTTCAGTTTAGAGACATGTTATTTATTTCAGTTTAGTCTAGTTTATATTTTAGTTTATTTTGAAGGGATGTAATATGTTAGAGGATTTTAGTATTTGGTTTTGTTATTCGATTTCAGTTAATGTTAGACTATATGTTATTTGGTTTGGAATGTCATACATACAGTTTTATGGATTATTATTATGGAATATGAAATTGTTTATAGGTTAGACTTGTGGGAATGTGATGAGATGGATGTGATTAATGATTTGTGATTGATGTATTATTCCGTTGTGTATGAATGTGAAAGTAATTGAAAAAGAATAATTTTTTTTTATAGGAAATTTATATGATTAAGGAATGATTGTGTTAATGTCACGTACTGAAATTCATGGCCCTATTGGTGTGGGTTTTGGGGGGCAACATTTTCTATGGGAATCTGGGGATTCCAAAAAGGATCATCTTCTAAAATGGGAAACTGTATGTTGGCTAATATATATGGGAGGATTGTGATAGGATAATTTGGGGATCCAGAATGATGCATTGTAAGCTAAATGGTTGTGGAGATTTCCCAAAGAAACTGGAAGTGTGGCACTCAGTTATATCCACCAAGTATGAGATCCATGTAAATGGGTGGGATGTCATATCAGATGGGAGAGTACGCACATCATGTCCATGAAGGAACATTAGTAACTTCTCCCCAAAATTCCTTTCTAATATAAGATATGATCCATGGAAAAGAAACACTACAAATTCTGAGAGGATATATGGTGGGGTGGTGTTCTATTATGTCAAAAATTCCGTTGTATCTACTTAATATCGGATAAGAAAGGTCTACCAATATCTTGCTTCTATAACATCATATCTCCCAAATCTAACTTGGCTTGGGATTTAGGTCTTTGTAGAGGATTATGGGACTCCGGAATCTTGGAGGCAACTTCTATTTCGTCCTTCTTAGCTGACATTTTTATTGATCTTTCAGCTAGGGACTCTTGCATTTGGTCTTTATCCCGTAGTGGTTGCTTCTCTTCTTCCTCTTTCATAAATTCTATGATATTGCAATCCTCTACTCCGAACTCCCCTAGCCCTTTTCTGGCTAAAGTTGTCTGGAAATCCCATGGTCCCCCGAGACAAATGGCTTTATGCTGGGAAGTAGCCCACCAATGTGTGAATACAGGTGATTTGCTCTAGCGCAGGTGAAAAGATTGGTGCCTTCTTCCTCATGTTTGTCACCTATGCTATAAAGATGGAGAATTAGTAAACCACTTATTCATTCATTGTACATTTGCATATGAGATTTGGTGCTACTATGTTAACATATTTGGCATATCCCTAGCTCTTCCTATGGATATTGCAGATTTTCTATGGTCATGGGTCGTTGCCTCTTTTGCAAAAAGGCGTAAATTGATCTGGAGATATCTCCCTATTGTTATCATATGGTCCATATGAGAAGAAAGGAACCATAGGGTTTTTCTCGGAAATAAGAGAAATTGTTACCAGTTGATTGAGTCCATCTCTATCCGAATTGCTTATTAGGCATTCGTTGAAGGTACTTTTCAAGGGCACTCTATTGATAACCTACTTAGGGATCTTCCAATCATCATTAAAACTGCACCTCAGGTCCTGAACATTAGACAGTGTTGGGCTCCCCCGAGGGGTATGGAGTTGAAGTTAAGTTTTGATGGAAGTTCCTTGGGGTATGCGGGTCCATCGGGTTGCGGGGGCATAATCTCAGATGCATTGGGCTCATGTGTGGTGGCTTATTTGGGTCCTCTGGGAATGAGAGACACTATCCAATCAGAAATCAAGGCATTATTGTACAGATTACGACTAGTCCATTCTATACGAGACTTCAACATCTCATTCATAGTAAAGGGTGATTTGGTTAGATGGATGAAATATGGAAATTCAGGGCCATGGAGGCTTTCCCATCTTATCAAAGAAGTGGTGCATCTTATGTCTTCATTGAACATCTCGTTCGTATGGATCCTAAGAGAGGCTAATTCGCTGACAGATGGTTTGGCCAAAGGGGGGCGGTTCTAAAGAAGTACTTGACATGGGGCCCATTTTGGAAGAACATTAGATTTAAATCAAAGTTCTTATGAGGGAGTGTCTCCGGTCTCTTCATGCTCTACATTCTTGTATCCCTTAACTTCTCTCTCTATCCTTTCTTGGTTTAATTGCTTGTAATTCTAGTTTCTTCCCCATCCTCCTTAATATACATTCCCCCTGTTATCCAGCCAAAAAAAAAAAAAAAAAAAAAAAAAAAATAATAGTAACTTAGTTAAAAAGATTACAACTCGATCGAGAGAAAATGACAAAAACTAGAGGCTTTAGTTTTCATTTGAGTAAAAAAACAAGGGATCCAAGGCTGTGTGGAGCACGAACCAGAGGAAGCCCCTTCCATACCCTATGTAGAACATAGAGAAGATCTCAAATTTTGATTGTCATAAATCAAAGCTATTCCTTTTATAAAAAATTTCCACCTTAAGCTATTGCATCTTCTCTTGATAGCTCTAATATTGTTATTGCAGAAATGTCCCTTTTAGATTTTGAATCCATCACACCCATCTTTAATGGATGTTCATTATGCAACTTGAAGAGATAAGGAATTTTGGTGGACTCCTCAAGGACTAACGAGGTTTCATCAAACTTCTATTCAATGTCATCTCTCTAAATAACATCGTTAGTGAGTGGTATGAGACTACTCAGTCTAGCCTTGAAGTGAGAATCAATAGCCCTTCTTGTCTAGTCCAGATCGTGAATCCATCAAACTCAACTTTGATGGATGTTCATTAGGCAACCTGGGGATATCGGGGATTGGTGGATTCCTTAGGAATGGCGAAGTTTTATTATTTATGTCAACTCTAGCTTATTGAACATTGGTGATGCGGCCAGTGTCGAGACCCTATCTCTTCTACAAGGACTCAGGCTATCTCATTTTTTTTTTTGGTTGGAAATTTTATTGTGGAAGTACATTCTAGCATTATCATTAGGTGGATACAAGATACTAAGAGAGGTCCTTGGAGGCTTTTTAACGTCATCAAAGAGGCTAGATTCTTGGTCTCTGTTGTGATGTCGTCTTGAATTCAACTCGATGTGCAACTTGTTTGTGCGGTATGGAGAGTGATTTGAATGACCCAATTAAAGCACCTGACCGAAAATTTGACTCATTTCCAACCTGATTTCGGGTCCAATGATCCAAACCACATGGGTTCTTTTTTGGGTTTTTGTGCATGATTTGTGTGTAGGGTTTTTATGCACACACACACACACACATATACAATCTTGTTCGTAGGATTTTAGGAGGGATTTTCGTTAGGAATTCTGGGGCTTTTGGGAGAACTCATTATAACTTTGAATCTTCATTATAGTGGAAGCTTCTTGATTGTCTTCGCCGTGGATGTAGGCAATAATGCCGAACCACATAAATTTTTGTGTTCTGTGAGATTGATCAGTTTTTGTCTGTTTTTCTCATTTCGTTTCATGTTGTCGTTAATCCGAATTCGATCCGTTTCGTCATAACAAACTGGTATTAGAGTCGCGGTTAGGGTTTTGCGATGACAGTGAAGGTTTTGAATGCGAGGTTTGAGGTGGAGAAATTCAACGAAAAGAATGATTTTGGTTTGTGAAAAGTCAAGGTTTGTGATGCAGGATGATAAGCCCTGATACCAAAGTTAGTATAGGATAGACGAGTGGCTGTTATATCCTGCTGATAGGTGCCCAGATAGAAGTTGCGGAAATGAGGACAAAACTTAGGTAATCAAGAGCAGATAATAAGAACGCCAAATAACCTCAAAATTAGAAAAAAGTAAGAGAAAGAGTAGGGAATCACCAAAAGAATTTAGAAAGATTAGAGCAGAGAAAGAAAGAAAGAAAGAAAGATGAGAGAGTTACTGATTAGGTTTTTGGAATTTCTGTGTAGAGTGGTAAAATTGCCAAATTATCCTTGCAGACATGTCAGAAAATTCTGAAATTTTACAGTGTATTAGATAGCTATAAAAGTGATGTGCATGTAAAATTTCATGAGATTCTGATGAATAAAATTATATTAAACATATAAAAGAACAGTCTGCAGTAATACTTTAAGCAGGATAACCTAAACCAGATTGGGGTTTCTTAAGCAAAAACTTAGCAGAACAGAAGGAGATTAAAAGGGCGTATGGGGGATTAGAATGGCAGAAGATGGAGGAAAAAAACCCTAATTAAAAGAATCAAGAAAGGTCTATTTTCTAACCCAGAGTTTTCAGAGAAGAATTCTTATGACTTAAACTAGATACCCAGAAAACAGAAATCAATAAAGAAATTTAATTGGAATTCAATGACTTATATGGGGATTAAACTGGAACTGATAACCTGATAAAATAGAAGACAAAACTCTCTTCTTGAAGATGGTGATTTGATCAAAATCAGTCCAGAAAATCTTGCAGTTGATAGGTACTGCTTTTGAAGAATTCCAGCAGCTCATCTCCTTCAACATAGGGCTCTCAGTTCTATGATGGGGCTGTGTTCATGCTCCAACTGGTTTGAGATTAAAGAATGAATGTAAGAAAGAATAAAGAAAGAGAAGAAGAAGAAGGTGAAGGTCAAGAATTTCTAGAAAGAGAATAAGAGAGGGAAAGGCTAGAGGCTATGACGTCTAGGTTTTTCTCAGGCTCCAACCATGAGAGAGACAATGGGAAAACCCAATTTTTTATATTTCAAATATTTACTAAATCCTATACATGTCGACCAGCCTATATTAAGACTCTAAAACATTAAAAAATAGAAATATCTAGAAATTAGAAGCCTATTCCAACTAGGACACTTTCAAAATTTGACTTTCTAAATAAAAACAAGACAATAAACTCACTTTTGAAGTGGCTGTTGACCAGCCCTTCTAGAAACCTTACTTTGATTTTTGACCCACTCGAAAAGGCGCAAATAACCCTTGGCCTTTAATTTGCCTTATTTCCTAACTACCCTTGACATTAATGTCTTATTATAATATTATCCCATTCACCTAAAACTCTCTAATACCTTGGGCTTTTGGCCTTATTACAATCACACCCCATCGTCACCCATGGTCATCCAGCTTCTTCTTTTTGATCCCATATATTCCCACATCATTCTCCCTGATGGGAAAAAGTTCGACCATGAAATTGTTGAGGAAGAACTCCTTTTGCTTGATCTCGAATTTGAAATTGATGGGGATATTATCATGAAATTAGCAACTTCTTGTTCTTCAATTTGTTGGGGCAGCGGTTGATAAATCACTTTGGATGAAAAAAGTAAATATTCAACTTCTTGCATGTGAAGGAAAACATGTTCTACATGGTATTGGACCTTGTTTTTAGCTCCTGTTCTGAATTAAAGAGCAAAACTTTCTTCATAATATCCACAATATAGTTGATCTATATCATCTTGTAAGATCTTCTCAACCAAACTTGTGGAAATCAAGTTGTCTTCACAAGTATCACTAATTAGAAATTTAATTGTCTTCTTGGAAGGAAGAACATATCAAGTCCTAATACTCAAACCATCTTTAGGGTTTGGATCTGATAGACAGGAGGAACTTAGCGGAAAGAATAATCTACCAATCCGTAGGAACACAGCTGGATAGGAATCCACTGTAACCTGGCTCTGATACCAAAAATGGTGTAAGATGATAAGTTCTAATACTAAAGTTAGTATATGACAGTCTAGTGGCTATCATATCCTGATGATAGGGGCCCAAATAGAAGTTGTGGAAGTGAGGACAAAACTTAGGTAATTAAGAACAGATTATAAGAACACCAAATAACCTCAAAATTAAAAAAAGAGTTGAGGGAAAGAGTAAGGAATCACCGAAAGAACTTAGAAGGATTAGAGTAGAGAAAGAAGGAAAGAAAGATGAAAGTTACAGGTTAGGTTTATGGAATTTTTTGGCAGAGTGGTAAAATTACCAAGTTACCCCATACATGTAAGAAAATTCTGAAATTTTACGGAGTTTAGATAGCTATAAATGTGATGTACATGCAAAATTTCATGCGATTCTGATGAATAAAAGTATATGAAACATATAAAAGAACAGTCTGCAGTAATACTTTGAGCAGGACAACCTAAAACAGATTAGGGTTTCTTAATAAAAAACTTAGCAAAACAGAGGGAGATTAAAAGGGTGTATGAGGGATTAGAGTAGCAGAAGATAGAGGAAAAAACCCTAATAAAAAGAATCAAGAAAGGTCTATTTTGGTAGGGGCGATTTTAATAGAAAGGTAACCCAGAATTTTCAGAAAAGAATTCTTATGACTTAAAACTAGATACCTAGAAAACAGAAATCAATGAAGAAATTTAACTGGAATTCAATGATTTAAATGAGGATTAAACTGAAACTAATAACTTGATAAAACAAAAGACAAAACCTTCTTCATGAAGAGGGCGATTTGATCAAAATCAGTCCAGAAAATCTTGCATTCGATAGGTACTGCTTTTGCAGAATTCCAACAGCTCGTCTCCTTCAATATAGGGCTCACAATTCAGTTGACGGGGCTGTGTTCATGCTCCAACAGGTTTGAGATTAAAGAAAGAATGTAAGTAAGAACAAAGAAAGAGAAGAAGAAGAAAGAATGGAGAAGAAGACAAAGGTTAAGAATTTCAAGAAAGAGAATAAGAGACGGGAAATGCTAGAGGCTACAACATCTAGGTTTTTTCAAGCTTCAATCGTGAGAGAGACAATGGGAAAACACATTTCTTTATTTCAAATATTCACTAAATCCTATACATGTTGACCAGCCTATATAAAGACTCCAAAACATAAAAAAAATTAAAAATATCTAAAAATTAGAAACCTATTTCAACTAGGATACTTTCTAAATTTGACTTTCTAAATAAAAACAAAACAATAAACTCCCTATTGAAGTGGCTATCGACCAACCCTTCTAGAAACCCTACTTTGACTTTTGACCCACTTAAAACGACACAAATAACCCTTGGCCTTTAATTAGCCTTATTCCCCAACTACCCTTGGCATTAATGCCTTATTACAATATTACTCCATTCACCTAAACCCTCTACTACCACTGCCTTTAGGCCTTATTACAATCGCACCCCATCGTCACCCATGGTCATCCAACTTCTTTATGATTCCATATGCTTTCGCATCAGTTCGAGACCGACAACAGGATTTGCACAAGGCATATAAGGAGTTGTCAAAGAAGCCTGTTGAGATATCAGACAATGACTGGGGAGATTACGTGACGCGAAAATTGATGGGAAGCAATTTCAAACAATAAAAGAATATTCTAGAAAATTAAATATTGAATTTTCGGACGGGGGCATAATTCTAATTTGGCATATTTTGGTAAAATTACCAAAATACACATGCCACGTGTCAGAAAATACTAAATTTTGCAAGCAAATAGTTCCCTAATAAATACACATTCAAAATTTCATGAATTTAGGTCCAATATCTCGAGAAATATCAAAAATTGAAGTTTACTGTTTTGGGTTTAAAGTGTAAAAAACCCTAAACTAGATTTCAAAACTCTCGAATTAAATTCAATATGCAAAGGGAGGCATTTTGAGGGCTTTTGTAGGGGAGGCCTTGGGAATCAAGTCTCTTAAAAGAAACCTAAAAAAAGAGAGCATTTAATAGGGCGCTTTTAAGATTTCTGCTGTTCAGAACAGATGTAACACTAAAGTAGTGAATACACCACTAAATAGAAAAATATCCAGCAATTATTGATCAAGGATTTGAGGGAATTAATGACGGAAGAATAAGAACTCAGTTATCTGTTGATAATAGTCTGAATAGACCTTCAAATCAGATCCACGATCAACACTTGGGTCAGGTTAGTTACTCTAATTCGTAAGTGTGTATTCTAATCTCTTAAGTTTTTCACGTTGATGGTATCACTTGCAGATTTCTGATTTCAACACTTGATGACAATGAAGAAAAGATGGAAGGGGAGGAATGATAATGGAAGAAGAGTTAAGAAGGAAGAATGTAGAGAGGATGACAGAAGATGTAAAAGAAATTGTTAGAAGGGGAGGAGGGTTTCACAATATTAGGGAAGGAAGAGAGAGGAGAGAGGGATACCAAGGGTCCACGACCAATTCACCAAAAAATATTTTTTTCCAAAACTTCATGTTGTTAAAGAAAGGTAGGAGCCCTTTTTAAAAAGGATTACAAACCAAAGAGTTAGAAAGCTTCCAAAAAAATAAAAAAAACAGGAAACTTCTAAAATCCCAAACTATCTGCTAAATAATAAAAGAGACTAAAATAGGGGTTTCTTAGGGGCTGTCGACCAACACTCCTTGGGCCCCACTAACACACAAAAACAAAGAACCTTTCCTAATCTACCCTTGGCCATTGGGCTTATTACATAGACATGCCGCAAACTAAAAAGAAAAGACAATAAAAATGGCTCAAAAGGCCTTGTTACACAGAATAAATGTACTCTCCATTATTGACCTTTATAAGGTTTCTTGGATTTGGGTTTAGGCCTCCACAATGGGTACCTACGGTCCATCCAAGCTATGGATGCTGCATCATACGATTTAAAGGTTGTGAATGTGATCCGCTTGCGTCTAGCGGATGTGATGTAGGACAAGGGAGAAGATACCAAAAATTGATGTAGAATAATTTTCCAAAGCCTCAAATAATTTAA
>JAOXJP010262640.1:0-20894 GCA_025762735.1 Platanus orientalis
GTCCCACACTCCCCAAGATGAAGAAAAATCAATTTTCCCTAAAAAAAATCGTATTCTAAGCATTTGGATCGATCTTATCGATCCAACACTTTTAAAGCATTTTTCTGACCCGAGAGGTCTTGGATCGATCCAAACAGGTTTTTCTTAGTGTTGCCCATTGCACTAAAACGCTTATAACTTTCTCTACAGATCTCAAAATCGATCTTCGTTTGTTGGGTTGGAAACTAGATTCAAAGACCTTTCTAAAAAGGTATGGCTTATACCATAGTTCACTCGGGATTAGTGTCTATGGGCCTGGGACGTTACCCCAAATATGTTGGCCTGTCAACACATACACCTCATGCTAAAATGAGCATAACTTATTCTAGGAAACTCGTAATTATATATCGTTTGTTTTTATGGAAAGTAGACTCCTAGATCTTTTCATCAAGGTATGGCATGACTCCTAATTATCTCAGTATTTGTTTCAGTGGGCCTACGAAGGTACCTCAAATGCAAGGTTGGAATAACTTTTGAACTTGACAGGTTTGAGACCCAACTTTGGTTTTACACTTCTAACTTGGTTCAATGGGTTCCTAAACCACTCTATGGTATATTTAAATATGTAAAAGGATAATTTTACCCTTATGGGTGTAAAATTACATTTTTGCCATGTTTATACAAAGTGGGTCATTACATGCACTCCCTGTCCCAAGCTACTACGTGAAGCCCACCTTCCTCTTTGTCCCTCTTCCAGAGGAACTCATGCTAAATCTGCTCGATAGCTTTACAAACTTATATAGGTGCAACAAACAGGGATAGATAGTATGTTGGAATACTTGCTAGAGAAGCCTTTATCAGGTGAGCCAACCCCTTTTAGACAAGTAGCGCGTTTTCCACCCAGCCAAGCGTTTCCTCATACGCTCCACACTACCGGATCCCATACTTTTTTCTTTTTGAACGAGGCTTCAAGGGGCATCCCCAAGTAAGTGGAAGGGAGACCTCCCATGCAACACCCAAGGTCCGCCGCCAACTGATCCAAATTCAGAACATCCCCTATAGCAATCAAAGAACTCTTTGCAAGGTTGAGCTTAAGACCCGACAGTCTCAAAACACCTGAGCACGCATCTAAGCAACCTAATATGACATTGCGAATTATCACAAAAAATAATAGTATCTTCCGTGAACTGGAAGTGGGACACCATAATATCCCCGCCACTGGGGGAGAAACCTTCAAACATACCCATCTTTGCCGCCTTCTCAAGTAAACCACCCAACACCCTAACCACCAATAAGAACAAGAGCGAAGATAGAGAATCACCTTGACGCAAACCTCTGAAGCACCCAAAATGACCATTTGGCACACCATTCACAAGGACATAAAAGGAAGCCAAACTAACACACTTAAGATATGAATAAGGGCAATATCTCCACTTCCGAGTACACAACTACCACAAACATTACTCCTCAAAGCTACAACCAGCATACAAACATACATACACACGTAATTATTACACTAAATTAAAAGAATAAAACTGGATACAGAGAATAACGTATCTATATAAATAAAACTTAAAGGAGGTTGTCATTTTTTAACACTCACACCGTCACACGATAGAGACAAAGAGGGAGAAGCCAAGAAGGGGGTTACCTGCTGTTTGGAGATCTACTGGTAGCAACAGCAGGTAGGTTTTCCTCCTCCTCCTTCTGCTTCCTCTTTCTTTTTCTTCTCTTCTTTTTCCCCCTTTCTGCAACTAACTGGATATATCTGAATTTGGTTTGATAACTGGTTAACTAATCAAACATGATTTTGAATCATGTTTTGAAATATCCATCAGATATCGAACCGAATTTGGATATCTTAAATCTAAACGAATTGAATTCGGCACTATTTGCTTCGAATTTTATCAGTTTACAGCCCTGGCTTCCAGTGATCAAATTACCCCTTGTTCCTAAATTTCTCCCCATAACAGAGCACTCAATTATCTGCCATTTTCTTTGACTTTTTCCTCTAATTCTCTGCAAATCAGCTCTCATTGTTATCACTTGTATCTTCTCTGTTTCCCATTTAATCGATTGAATAGTATTTTTCCGTTTGATTTTTTTTTTTTATTAGAAGAAAATGTATTCGATAAAATGAGGTTGGTCAGATTTTATTACAGCAATCACTTTGACTTATGCTATATACTGTCCTTCAGTTCTTTATTACATAATGACACTGACACTTGAGTCCGTGTTCCACATGTATACAAGGTGCTGATACAGTGACATCAAAAAACCTGATACGTGGACATGCTCATACATGAATAATAAAATACATTGGACACTTGCATCATGCATTTTACAAGTTATATTCTTTATTACAAGATGCAGCCGTAGCCTCAGACATATAATGATCTACATAATTGCCTTGGGAGTCAAAAAGAATCAATGACCGTGTCTTTCTGTATTGACATGAGTATCTGAATTGACAATGCAACAGAAAAAAAAAAGGTGTCCTTGTGGCTTAGGATCTTTGATTAAGCACTTATGAGTGTTTATCACCGACCAACTATATCCATCATGTCAAGTAATTATGAGATTGTTAATTCCCTTTAGTCCTGCAACAGAAAAACTAGATATAACTACCTGCGGTTAGATCATAGGTAAGAAGTTGGTAGATAATAGAGGCCTAAGTGTTAATAGGAGATACAGAGACTAATACAAGAGATTGGTGACAAACTCAAATCCCAACCTCAATCACCCACATGTAGCAAATGCCACCCCCTAGTATTGTAGAAAGGGATCTGCCACTACGGTGCTCAATCATATACATTAGCAAAAATTCACTGTGTCAGAAAATGACCTGATTCAAAACCAAAGCTAAAATATAGAAAACAAAGAAAATATCTACAAGACGAATTTGACTGATTTAAAGACAAATTATAAATTATCAGATATCAATGCAGTTTGCATTAGGTGGATATTGACACTAGACAGCTATACTAGAAATGGATCTGAAAAATATGGGGATATAGGTCCAAACCCACTTTTTAATTGTCAACATTTTCGAATAACAGTATGAGGAGCATATAACAAGAATTACTCAGATGGTCACAGGTGACAGCTACATGAATTGAAGACAAATAGTTCAATACCAGAAATCCTCGAAATGCTATTTGGATGCGTGTGGCAGCCAATTCCTCTTTCACATTCCTTTCAACTTGAGCAACAGACTGTACTTGTAGCAAGCTGGCAGGGGAGCGGAAAGTATCCGAACTTGATTGGACTTTGGCATCACTCGTTAGTGGAGTTGTGTTGTGAGCAAACTCATCATTAAGAGTATCGCCATCAATCTCGACAGAATGCTTTCTCCGGTGCCAAAACCGATTACCAGCTGCCACCCTCTGCATCATTTCCAAAATTAAGATTAATACCTCAAGAAGAAAGAAATAGAACATATGCAGATGATTTATCAAGTTGGCTATTCGAGTCGAATAAGAGTATCAATAGCATATTGTCAATCCATATATCTCTCCAAAGAAATAATAATAAAGAATATTAATCAAAAAGTCAAAATTTTCCTTGCAAATTCGTGTACTAAACTAGCAACATTAGGGGAAACGAAAAAACACTGCCGATTCCTTAGAATCAAGTATCAGATCCAAAAAGCTGCTTGAGGGCATGAATGCAAATTCATGAAGCAGCAAACAGCTTGAAGATGAAACTCTTTACCATGGTTCAGTTGATGGAGATTAGCATTACGGAGCATATAAGCAAACTTGAACATGACTCGAAACTCACCAATCCTCTAGGCCAATGTTTTAATACCTGGACTGATTAGACAGGTGAAGTGGTTGACCTAGGACCCAAAACCCTGTGGGTCAGTTTGAAAATTCACCTTAAGTGTACAGAAATCCATTGCAAGTAGTTTGACCAAGGTGGCTTTCTCTCAAATTGCTTGCCCCGGATGGGTTGCATTGAACTGTCTGGTCAATGCAATGGGAAGGGGAGGGGAAACAAAAATAAATAAATAATCATTTTAACAAAAGGAATATTAAGCATTATGATTTTTCTGCCAACAATTACAAAAATAATATTGGGACCTAATTTTATTCTCCCCTACTCAAAGAAAAGTTCTCCCCATGTTATCATGATCTTTGGGCAGCCATCTAAACTTGAAAAAATTTAACCCTTAATTTCACTCAATCTCACTCTTCCTTTTTCTTTGCCAAAGTTAAATGTATTTCATTATTTTGCAAATAATGGACTCATTTACTGACCATGCTTCAGCTTTTCCGTACTTTTCTTTTATCAATCAGCCCCTTTCCATAATCTTCAACAATTACTTTTAACCCAGAAAAACATCACCTTTTTAAGAAAGGAGAAAGAGGGAGAGAGCGCAGGAGGGAAAGGAAGTGCATGATTTTTGCTGAGATCAACAGAGAAAGAAGATGTTATCATGACATCAACTGAACCCCTTGCAGAAGCTTCCCATTCCTACCATCACTCTGTGACAAGGGGGTTTGGTTGGGTCTATGTCAGATGAGAACTCATATGTAGGAGCTATGATTGCTATTGAGAGCATGATTCAAAAACTCGGATTGGTAGCCCGGATCGTTCAATCCCAAAATCGATCCAGGATTGGTCCAGATTTGACGATCCATGGGTGGATCGTTTGGTCCAAAACTGATTGCCCCTTTTAAAAATCTGAAGAAAAAATAATCTTAAAAATCCTAAAAAGTAGTTGAAAGGTTACTACGAAAAAATCAGGTGAAGAAACATAATTGTAAGCATCTCTTTATGGATAACCATGAAATTTCATTGATAATGAAATTCAGAAAGGATATAGAGGAGAAAAAGAGAGAAAAAAGACAATGAAGCTAAGAAAGAAGAAGGGCCATGCCCAACAAACCACTACAATGTGGTATCCATATCCCCAGAACCAAAATACATACAGTCCCTATGGACACTCCTTTTGGCTAACCCATCTACTGCTGACTTGGCCTCTCTAGGGATCCAAACAAATTAGATGTTCAAGGATGAAGAAATAGAGAGAGCTTCCTTTATGAGATGAGAACACTTATTAATTGTAGGCATGTTAAGTGCATCAAACATGTATTAACACTGTTACGAGACTTGTATAGGTTTATGGTTGTAGTTTTCTTAATCAAACATCCAATATGATTACATCTAATGCGTAAAAACTAAACTATATACAATATCATATAATAGGAGGAGGAACAAAACCCCTCTTTGTGGTTTTTTTTAAGTGGATCGGCTGATTCCCTATAAGAGATCATCCAATCCAAGGCAATCTGGACCTGGATCGAATGATCCCTATAAGGGATCAGACAATCTGCATGTGACTCATGATCTAGAGGTCCAGATCAGACCAATCCAATCCCATCCTGAGTCAGATCGGGCAATCCAATCCAGAATTGGACTAGTTTTAAAACCATGATTGAGAGAGAAGAGATCTTGATGTTGAGAATGTTTTGGGAGAAGGTAAAGAAAACATAAGGATCTCTCCTTTCCCCCTTTTTTTGTGGATAGAGAAAAGATAAAGAATGAAAGAGGGTAGAAGGGGTAAAGTACATTAGATGAAGGGAATATCAGTGCTTAAAGAATTGGATCAATCTGAATTGATCTGTCAATTGAATCTGTTTACTCGAGCATGCCCTTTTCGAGTCGACCTCCTCCGAGTCAGGGTTTTAGAACATTGCTCTGGGCAAGATAACTTTAGCAAACCACGTTGATCAAGTCAAACTGTTCCTCAAAACAACATAAAAATATCAAGAAACATCAGCATCACAAACAGCTGGCAGTAGGAAAAGTTGGTGTTTACCAAATAGGGGGAATGGTTAAAGAACTTTCATGACCAGCTCATACAATTTTTGGTGTAGTATAAGTATAAACAATGAAAAACATTGTCAATCTCGAAAGACCTCTTTCAACTGTTTAAGTTTCTGACTTTAATATAATAATGTTTTCAAACAAACAAACACTTTTTCCAAATGAAGCAAAAATCATGTAAGATTTCTGAATGATATGTAAAATGAAAACATTTGATAGTAACAAATGCAAAACTAAATAATAGACATGTATTGAAGACAATACCACTTACATTCTCATCCTTATCTGAAGATTGCAACTTTTCCGACTTCCTTAGACCCACCAATGTTCTAAGCCACTTCCCTGAGACACCCATGATACCAATCCCCTTAGCTCCAGCAAATTAAAACCTGCAAAGAAAAATCCACTAAGAAATCAGTACTTGTCCAGTCCTTGTTATATCTAATCTTACTTTAGCAGCCATAATAGAGAGGAAAAAATATCACGTACGAGTGTGAAAACCATGGAATTACTTAAATGGTAATTATCGTACAAATTTGAAAAATAGGTAATAAATGATTAGCTGCTATAGAAGTAGTGTTCAATGAATAAGAGATGGGTTCGATTATTCTTCCCAAGATAAGAATCCACATTTTAGTTGCATATTCCCTACATATGGCCAAAATGACAGAGATTTGGAACCAAATATTGAGTGGGAATCTAGGACAGCTCCAACATAAAAAATGAAACTGATCAGATGATCATTACAATGACACGTGCTCCATTACTTCAGATAGTCTATATCTAGTAATTTACCTAACTATTACCTATATCTATATCTATGAATACACATACACAAACACTTTGAGAGGGGGATAGAAAGAGAGAGATGAATAGATAGATCTGAAAATAGAAAGATAGATAGATCAATAGGATTTTTTTTTGGATTAGTAAAAGATTTAAATTAAAAAAAAAAAAAAAGGAAACAAAATGTCACCATTGGCTGGATACGAGAGCCTAAAAGAACACAAAATGTATCATCTGCATCATGATTCACATCAACTCCATATGATACCCTTCCAGTCCCTTGTACATTCTGTCCATGAAACAATTTCAAACCCTTACATCAGAACCCCAAAAGTACATCAACTCCTTCACTTTGGTCAAGACTCTGTACTAGGGCTCCACACAGTTCTGAAAGACTACTGTTACCTTCCAGCCAAATCAACAAACAAACTGTTGCCAGCACCAAAGACCACGAAGATCGACCTCCGGCAAAAAGAGCTCCAGGCTTCCACCTTATGACAAGACTGTTAAGATCATCCAGAAACACCCATTGCAAACAAAAGAGCCCAACAAAAGTTGTACATACTTCCTTAGCAAAGGGACCATGGATCAACATATGAGTCATTGTCTCCTCCTCTTTCAATCATAAAAGGCACATATTAGTCAATAAGAGAAACCTCATGATTATAATATCAAATTGTCCACTGTACACATGAAGAATTGGATCTTACTAGGTGATGGTTTATCTCCATCCACAGTTGCCCCCCTCGATTATCAATAATTACAAAAAAAACCCTGTCAAAAATATTCTGGTTACAGAAGTTAGCATGATGGTGATTTTATGAAATTATCCACTGTTTTAAACTTGCTTAAAATAAATTAATATACCTAAACTACCCTTTCTTATTCAATTGAACTTAGCTTAAAATAAATTAATATACCTAAACTACCCTTTCTTATTCAATTGAACTTAATTTTCCTCCACCGACAATGAGAACCCTTACTCTTTAGCTTCGCCGGTGCTTTAATGGCGAATCTTCTATGGAGCTTCAATCATCTTTACTTGAAAAAGAGAAAATAAAATAAAACCTTATAGTCAAGGATTCATTTATGCTTCCACAACCAAATACCCTAAATGGGCCAGAATTCTCGGCCGAACTGCTACTAATACTATTTCTCAATCTTCAACTGCATCTTGCCAGGAATCGCTAAAGAATCAAAGTGGATTTAATCTAAGACCAAATCTTCAAAAAATCACGTTTGCAAGCTCACCACATCTAAAGCCGAAGGAGTTGTATGCAAACTCAAAGTTGTCCTAAAAAGCCCCTCAAGTTCTCCCCTGTTCATCATCACTGTTGTGCAAGACTGATTTAAAAGGGGATTCACGACGGAAGACATGATAGAGACGTTTGGTCGGAGATGGATTATTGATGGCGATCCAGAAGCAGGATGTTAAAATGAAAGAGGGATTATTGATATCAAAATAAATGGTGAAGGGTTTTGTGGCTCCCTTACAAGCATCCTCGGTTGTGTCACTTGTGTCTTTGAAAGAAGAACCCACGGAGTTGGAGCTTGGGCTGGAGAGTTGAATAGTAAGAGAGAGAGAAAGAGGAAGAAAAGAGAGAGAGAGAGAAGAAAGAAGGGAAGAAGAAAAAACGTGAAGGGAAATCTTATGTGTGTAGATTAATTGTCTCTACACTAAATCTTATTTATATGTATATATATATTAGGGTACTACTATATCATATAGTGTACCTTCAATACATGACCATTATACCCTCAATACATGTGTACCTTCAATACATGACCATTATACCCCCAATACATGTATATACTAACACTCCCCCCCTCATGTTGGAGAATAAATAATTTTTTTTCCTAGCTTGTCAACCAACATAGAAAACTGTGCTCCAATTGGCCCCTTTGTGAAAATGCCAACTACCTGTTCTCTAGTCTTAACAAATGGTATACAAATACGCCATGCTTTCAAATGATCCTTGATGAAGTGTTTATCGATTTCCACATACCTGGTCTTATCATGTTGAACAAGATTGCAAGCAATACTGATTGTAGATTTGTTGTCACAATAAAGATTCATAAGCTCTGGAACATAGAGTCCTAATTTTGAAATTAGTATTCTCAACCATAATAGCTCACATATATCATCAGCCATAGACCCAAATTCAGCCTCCGCACTCGGTCTAACAAACTATAGATTGCTTCTTACTCCTCCATATAACCAAATTACCCCCAACAAAAGTACAATAACCTGAAGTGGACCTTCTTTATGAAATTGAGTCAACCCAATCAATATTAGTATATGCTACAATTTTATGATTTCCATGTTTCTGATATAAAAGTCCTTTCCCTGAACAACCTTTCAAGTATCTCAACACTTTATAAGCAACCTCCATATGAGCTTGACTAGGTGCATGCATAAACCGACTAATCACTCCCACGACATATGTATTGTTCGGTCTAGTCAATGACAAGTAAAGAGACGTCCAACAAGACATTGGTATCTCCCTGCATCAATTAACATGTCACTGTCATCTTCTTTCAACCTATGATATGCCTCAATCAAAGTTAGACATGGCTTACACCTAGTCATATCAGCATCTTTTAACAAATTCATAACATATTTCCTCTATGATAGAAAGATACCCCTTTTTTATTTGCCTATCTCAATCCCAAGGAAATATTTCAGAGGGTCTAGATCTTTAATCTCAAACTCTTGAGCCAATCAGTCTCAAAGTCTAAAAATCTCACCATCATCATTTTTTATCACAACTATATCATCTATATACACAATCAAAGGTGTTACTTTTGTTCCCTGAGTTTTATAAACAAGGTGTGGTCTTCTTAACATTGTTTGTACCCAACCTTCACCATTGTTGTTCTGAATCTCTCAAACCAAGATTTGGGAAATTGTTTTAATCCATACAACGCTTTCTTCAATTTACACACTTTCCCTTTTATCATTGGGAAACTAAAAATCTGATGGAGGTGTCATATAGACTTCTTCCAAATCTCCATGTAAAAAAGACACTCTTAACATCAAACTATTGAAGTAGCCACCTTTTATTATGAATAAAGTGGACACCCATAATTAGTTGTCAAGGATATCAGAACCCGGATTGAGTTCATTTTTACTACTAAAGCAAAAGTTCCTTGATAGTCTATTCCAAATGTCTGTGTATACCCTTTAACAACCAGCATTGTTTTATATCTCTCAACAAAACCATATGCTTTGTGTTTAACTGCAAATACCCATCTACATCCAACAATTGTCTTCCCTCTAGGAAGATCCATTAGTTCCCAAGTTTGATTCTTTTTTAAGGCTCTCATCTCTTCCTCCATTGCAACTCTCTAATTAGATTGTGATAATACTTCTTACATACTGCAAGGTACAGATACAAAATCCAAAGAAGAAGAGAAACTACGAAATGAAGATGACAAAGAATGATATGAAATAAAAATGGACATGGGATGTTGAGTACATAATCTAACACCTTTTTCTGAGTGAAATGGGAACATCTAACTCAGGAGGTTAAGGAAAGACATTACTTTACCTAGTAGTTGGTTCCAAAGAAGGCTCTTGAATGGGGTCTTGAGAAGTTTGTTCTTCATTTTGAGTCTTTTTTTCTGGTGTACACCTTCAATGATGGCTCCCCCTTTGTACTTGCTTTGTCAAAGTAATACGGAGAAACAGACACCGAAACTTAGCAATCTGCGGCTGCAAATCATAAACCTTCTTCGTGCGGCCAACTTCAGAATAATTTGTGACAAGGAACTCCATATTTTGTGGGTTGTATCAAGAAACAGATAATGTCCGCTGAACTCTTGTTTCAAAGTTTAGCAACCAGCCCATTACTAGGGCATTTTCTGTTTTCCACTTGCAATATTTGGGATCACCTAGACCTGGAATATCAATTACACCAGTTAAAAAATTTTCCCTATCTTTCCCTTAAATGAAAATAAGAACAGATTTGGATCAAACCAAATAATTACCGCCATCGAATTTTACTATTGTGATCTAAGTCTAAGACAAGTCGGAAACATTGGTAATCCCACTACTGTCTATTGCTCCCGATCCACTGGAGGTATCGTTTCTTCAGACATTGTGATGTAACACAAGTTGCAATCTCCAACACTAAACACAAACCAAACACACTTCACAATCGCTAAACATCAATATCACACCCCATACAATAGAGGGTTCTAAAACATGGTTTTAAAAATCACCTGATTCTAAGTTGAAATGGCCGATCTGGATTGGAATCGGTCAAATCTAATCCAATTTTTTAGTGTAAATCAGATTCTGTCAGGAATCAGTCAATCTAGATCAGAATCGACCTTGGATTGAATCGGATCAGCCAATCCGAGGCAAATCTTTAGTTTTCCACTAGATTGGTCGATTTAGAACCGAATCGAATCGAAATCGGCTAGGACGATCCTGATCCTAGTTTCGTTTTTTAAAACCATGTTCTACAGAAATTTGCATATAACATCACTGCTCACAGGCCATCCATCATACACTGAAGTGAAACAAACAAGCACCAACTGTAAAAACATAGAAAAAATCAATCATGCACGTGTGCACACACATGCGTAAAAAAAAAGAATGGAATCGAGCCATATATGTCAATCTAGAAGAGTGGTTGACGATAAGCTTGATGCATAAAAAATTGATCTAACTTCTTCAAATCAAAACCAAATCCCATGGGGTTTTTCCCTAATGATTCAACAACAAAAAACGACAGGTCCATTAAGAACAATTTACATAAAAAAACTTCTGAATCGACATCAACAATTGGAGATTTTCGTTTTTTTGAATAAATCCACTCGAAAAACATTCCTACAGTGATCAAAAAAGTTTTGCAAAAATAATCACAAATCTCCATAAATCACCATGATCCAAATCTACTATTCTTCGACCTCTGACACATGTAAGGCCTACTGATGTCAGCCTATTTTCGAATACTCTCGTATTGCTTTCAATCCAGATCTATTCTCTAGCTCTAATACCAAGTTGAATAGTGAGAGAGAATGAAGAAAATGAGAGAGAAAGATAAAACAAAAAAGGGAAGAAGAAAAAATGTGTGAGGGAAAATCTGATGTGTGTAAATTAGTTATCTCTACACACCAAATCTTATTTATATGTATATACATTAGGGAAATACTATACCGTATAGTATACCTTCAATACATGACCATTATACCCTCAATATTCGTATATAGGAGGAGCCACCACCCATTGGGATCGTGCCGGCGGTGATGCAGATGCCTATGCCTATGCCCATGCAGATTAGAAGATCAACTCCTAAAAGGAGGCCGAAGACGGGCACACCATCTTGTATGTTTTTTGATAAGCAAATTGATCCCTGGTAGATCCGACAAGTCGTGCCAGCTGCGGTGGTGAAACCATCCTTTGCAAGAATTGGCCAAAACATAAATGTTAAAAAAAAAAGCCTCAATAATAATAATGTTGATTATGATGATGAAGGCAAGCATACACCAACATAAGACTGTCATGACAAATGTCATGGCAAGTAACATTTTGCTCATTGCACAAAAGGTGGGGGAGGTGAATTTCAGAACCTCATAGTAGAAGTTTTGGTCAATCACTGGCATGTGCAATCCCCCTAAAAAATTAGCATAGTTTCATCCATCCAAATATCTTCACTTGCAGAAATCCATGAAAGCTATCGCTGCAGGTAGAGCACCAAGCTTTTACACCGGAAGAGAATGAGACCATCATTCGAGCGCATGCCAAGTTCAGGAACAAATGTGCGACGATCACTCGTATTCTCTCTGTTCGCATTGACAATGCAATCAAGAACCAGTGGAATTGAGTTTAATGAATTAGGTTTCTTCGAGAGAAAAGATCAAATGGTTTCTTTCTCCAAGATACTCTAGGGTTCATATTGGTGGGTTCCTTATAATTTTCTTATTTTACTTCATTCAACTTGCTATGGTGTTCTTTTAGTCAATTTTTCTTCTTTTAAATACTCAAGTGAGAACATTTGATTTTTTGATTGTGATGCGTTAATGAAATTGGGCGGAGGTTGAAGACAAACTCCCTGATTCTCAAATATAGGGTTTTGGTTCTGTTATGTTTGTAAAATATCTTGAAGAGAAAGGGCATTTTTGTCATTGTACAACATTCCCATGAATCATAAGGGTAGTTTTTGGGTTTAAACAAAAACTTTTGGTCACACAATTTGTTTGACTAAAGGTCAACAACATACAGCTGACAGTGTGGTGTTTTCTGAAATCAACAGTGTCAGTCAAAGGAGGTCTACAACATTTTTTATAGTCAAGGGGGGATTTGTATATTGTTAGATAGTCCATGGGCATTATGTAATTAACCCTAATTTAAAGATCTCCCATGAAGGGGCTGCCACACATTTCTTCCTAGGTTCCACTCTACAGAGTTAGACACAGTTGCCTTCTTTTCCAAGGCCAAGCAAAAGATCTCTGGGAATTCAACTTTCAAAGGAGCTTCAATGCACTTGTCTTCCCAAAGAGAATATTGTTACCATTACCCAAGTGTAGAAGAATACCTTCCTAAAAAGCTCCCATAGGCTTCATGACACCTTTCCACAGAACATACCATGAGTTATGTTACCTTCGCTAGACCTTCCCATACTTGGTCTCAACTGTACATAATTATAGGCTGCCTCTTCTACCCCAAAGAGAAATCCACTACATGATGTAGGGAAGGTATTCTGAGTATAGCTTCTTGTTGAAACCCACTACGTGATGTTTGACCACCTCCATATCTTTATACACTCCTCCCCCACTCTCAGTTTAGCAATGTTGTTTAAATTTCTTCTAAAGTTTGCCATATGATGAAAAAATGTCATATAATTGTCTCTTTCTTTAAGCCACTAGACCTGTATCCGCTTGACTTCTTCCCTCTCCACTACCCTACTGAACTCATTCTGTAGGCCCTCCCTACTAATAAATTCCTCCTATGTTTGTCCCAATTCTTCCTCCTTATTCCATTTTGCAATATCCCTTAAAATAGACTCCTTTTGCTTCTTTAGCCTTTCAAATTCCATACCTTGAATTGCACCTTCAAAAATTTTAGTTTTCCCCTGAAAACACTCCCTGGTCTACCCTCTAAGTTGAAAGAGTTCCACCAACCCCTTACTAATTCTACAAAAACATTATGGAGGAGCCAAAGGTTTTCAAATTTGAAGGTCCCAAGTTCATGGTCCTATGTGAAAACAATAACCCACACAAACATTACAAGGTAGTTTGGTGACGTTGGTCATTTTACATCGCTTAGAATATACATTGGTGCTGTATAATTTTTTGATACACCAATTACAGCATATCATTGTTGTCTCCCTTCTTACTACTTTATTATTGTAAATGTTCAGTTGTAAGGACAGTATTGTCCACATCTTATAACATTTGATATAAGGGCAGTTTTATCCACTGAATATTTTAACAAAACAGGAGTCAGCAACAGACCATGAATATTTAGTAATATATGTTCAAGGGTTGAAGCTTTACTTTGTACAGTTGTGAAGCGGAAACTTATCTGAATGGAATATAGAAACCAAAATCATGTAAATTGTTGTAAGCTTAAGAAGCATAGGAATAATCCACAAGATGCATAGTAGAAAGGATACACTTATAATTTGCTCCAATCATTGTATTCAACCTTATTGATATAGAAAAGAGAATCATAATATTCACCCTTCCACAATTACTTAGTTTTCAATATGAACTTCTGAAACTAAGGAGTTCAATAACTTGGATTAAATTGCATCAAATAATCAGCTTGTGGGGAAAAAAAATCAAAGCCCTCTTTTCTGGAATCTATCACCCTGCGAGAGAAAGAGAGTTTCCAAAGCCATGCCGCCTTTCCCAGGAAATTCAAAATTTCCCCATTTAACACAGCCCTAGCTAACACCAAGAAAACCAATGGCAGTAATAGACACATAATACTGAATGAGGAAAAGCTCATGACAAGGACATCCAACAATTAGACAATTACCATATCATAATAGGCTTCAACAAGATTTACCATACCATATCCCCCCTCCACCAGATTCAATGCAAGCCACAACTAGACAAGACGACATGAAATGGGCGGTGCAAGAGTGGAAGTGTAGGAATGGGTAAAATGGAAGGTCCATAGGGTCAGAAGTTCCTACAATAGCATGATTCTAAATTAGAAGTCATACCATAAGTAATTAATTCACGGAACCATAAGCGACCAATTGTAGCAAGTGAGGTTACCTAGCGAGCCCACACACACAAATTCAAGAGGTACACACCCATAGCCGAAATATACAGAAACAGGGGCTGTGCAGAGTTTTTGAAGAGGAAAGACTCATACCCAAATCAAGCAAGGCATGATCTCAACAGAAGACACAACAAACCCAATTTCAACTGCAGTTCCTAAACCTTCACGACAGCTTTATAAACAGGTAATCCCCAGAAGGAACAGGGCCAATATTCTCACAAGCAAAAATAAATAAATAAATGTGTTTAAATTGAAAATGACATTTTAAATTGCTCTGAAGACACATCCTTTTAGTTTATGTGTATTTTGTATCTGTTCATGAATTTCTTATCAATACATAAAAGAAACTGAAAACCAGGCCCTCAATCTGTTTCTGGGGCTTCTTCAGCAATACGATCAATTGGTTGATGGATTTTAGGACAGGAGGAAAAGTATAGAACAGAATGTGAAATGTAAACAAAACTAGCCATAATAAACAGAATCTAGCACAACACAGAACCTAGCTTGTTGCTGAGCAATCAGATACACGCATATAACTTCATAGAAAAATAAAAAAAATAATCGTGTTGTAGTTCTCTCTAAATACCCATTTGTATTCCACAATTTCCAAACAATAGCCACATTTGAATCACCCATTAGCCTGCTCTCTTTAACATATTCACTTCATTCCATCACGATTTCACACAAATCACAGCCAAAAACTTCAAAAGCTGCATTCAAAATTCAATGAAGCCATTACTAACACCAAAACAAGCAATTACCGAACCCAAAATCTCACGTCACCAGCAGATTCCTAGATGAAACTTCCCTACCCTTCCCCTCAAACGAGACTCATTCTATCCATAAAGCCGAAACTCACACCTAAAAGGGATAAAATGAGTGTAAAAAAAAAACTCCCAAATCCAGACCACATCCCAAACATATAAAACTCAAATGCAACTGAAAAAAAAAAAAGCAAAATTCTTCACACACACATAAAATCAAGAACCAAAATTCAGTTTATGTAGAACGCAGATCAGCATATCACGAGTTCAAAAAGCAGTATAAACAACATATACTGCAACTCAAGAGATAAAAACAAAACAAAATTCTGAAACCCTAACTTACCTGAAATCCATAGAATCGCCACTAGAGAACAGAGAGAGAAAGAGAAACCGAAATGCAGCAGGGACAAGAACAGGACCGAATCAACATGGCAATTGGCAGAAGAGCAAAAAATCTATAAATCAATCAGTCAAACTCAGTCTCTATCTGTCCATCTTTTTTTTATCTAGTCTAATCAACTCCGAAGCTCCGAGCTCTTCGTCCCTAAACCTACTTTTTCCCTCTTGTCTCCATCTATCTGTCCTATTCTCACCACAATTTAACGTCTCTGCGATCTGATAAAAGCCGGCACTTGATTGAGCCGTGTGCACTAACGTACGCCGGGTGGACACCATGTGGGACTGAATGGAAGCTCGGTACGATCGTTTTAAATTCGTTGGTCGTGGGCAGGGCATAGTTGTCGCTACTTTGTGCATGCGCCCAACGGCTCGGTCCATGTGGGGCCCGGTGGATAATAGAATTTTATCGGGGTTAGCACCCCGTGCTTGTTAGCATTCATCAATTTGGAGGGAAATTAAGTTAAATTAGTTGTTAAGCTGGATCAACGGCTTTGACTGAGACCTGGTAACTGTTTTCCGATATTGCCCTTGTTTCGTTTTTAAATTACGAAAATGCAACTGGACCGTTAATAATCAATCCAGTAACGCACTGTGGCTACCTTACACTAAAGACACAGCTTCGTATGTTTTGATTTATACTGCACGTTATTACACGATCAAAGGGGTGGAACCCACTTGTCATTGGATCACACATAGGGATCTGTTTGGATGCAGCAAATTTTGCTGTAGCTTTTTGTAACATGAACAAAAATTGACAAAAATTTTATATAAAAAGAGGCTTAAAAGACAAAAAAAAATCATAATTTTTTGCTTATGCTACAAAAAGCTACAGACAAATTTGCTCATATCTTTGTCCATTCCAAACACGCCCGGCAGAGGCTAAGCACGTTTAGGCATTACTTTGCTTGGAAGGTCCTATCTAATTGTCTGGATTTGAATGGAATAAAAAAAAACAATAAAATCCGAAAAAACATATGGATTTGAAAAGGATTAGAAATGGAATAGAAAACAATACATTGATTTCATTTGTTGTTCGACTGTCAATAAATAGAAAACAAATCCGATGGAATTTACTAGAAATCAATGACCAACACAATAGAAAAAATGTAATACAGGATTTTATCACAAATCCGAGCTTCTGAGATAGAAACTAGGAATTGATAAAATACAAAGGGAATGAATTCTGTTGAATTTACACAAATAACGATAAAAATCTAATCTGGTCAATCAAATGCAAAAAACAGTCTAATCAATAGAATCCCATACCGGATTCCATCATATTTGACCCAAATCCTTATGAACAAATAGAGCCTAAGGCTATGTCTGTTTAGAAGCAATTAGCAACAATAGGAAAACACGGAATACCATCATGAAAATCTATGACAAAGTAAAGTACGAGAATGTCATTGGTTTTTTTGTTATTTTACTTTCCCACACTTCCCCTGTATTTAATAAGAATAGGCAACAAAACAATTTATAAATATTAAACAAATGGTAGCAAAGTGTGGGAAAAACTACATTTCTCAAGACAGCTTTGCTAAGTAGTTTTCCCACCTTTCCCATAAACCAATTAACCTATTTCTATGAATAAGTAATAAAAAACCATACACATTCCTATCGAAGACAATTTTGTATGAAAGTAGGGTTAAAGTAAGGTTTCCCTCATTTGCTCAAAGTTTATCTTGTAACAGACAAGAACTAAAGGAATCCATGGAAAAAAGCTACGTTTGCTTCTTGTTCTTACCTTAGTCCCAACTGTCCAAACATGTTCCTATTGTTTTTGTATCACAAGGCACAAGCTTATATGATGCATTATTGGCAGACTAATAATATATGTTAAGCGAGAGGAGGAATGATCAACTCCAACAAATTTTTCTGTAGTATTTTTTAACATGAACAAAAAGTATGGGTAAGTTCTGCTTTGTACTATATTGTTAAGGCAGCTTGTGGTGAAAATAAGCTAATAAAGTCACTAAGCAAAAAAATCTATTGAAATGATTTTATTGCCCATAAGCACTTTTTTTTACCACACGTTGTTATGTGAGAGTAGCACTCAAAAGAGCTACGGAGGGTCCTGAGTGTGAATGGATAAAAATTGCTCACCTTAACGAATGCTAACCACTGCTCCTTGTCAGGCGGTAGGCACATCAGCGCCGAAAAGTGTATATACACCCCCCAAAAAAGTGAAAATCACTTTTCAATGCTGATGTATCCACCCCTGACAAGGAACAGTGATGAGCGTTTGTTAAGGAAAGTGTTCATAAACCGAATCTGTACCGAGTGATGCTAAGCACGTCTTCAGACAAGTAGTACAGCACGAAGTGACATGCAACCCAACAGTGCTTTATTGTACCGAAAGGTCCTCCCGTAGATCGAAAAGCTCCTATAGTTATCATGTTGGGTTTATATCATCTTTATCTTATTTCATTTTACCTTAATTATAATTTGAAGTTATGCTTTGTGTCAACATGAATGTATTGTTCACAGGAAGCACAGGGGTTGTGGCCCATGCAAAATGTATATGGGACCCACACCACCATGTGAAGGGGTGAAGGTACATCTTGGACAGAACAACCTTTCTCCTCAATTTATTTACTGAGAAGTTGTTTCCCTTATTTTTGCAGGCATTTTTTTAGAGCGTAAAAACCAAATGTTTTGTCCAAGATTTGGTGTTCACGACACTAAAGAATGTCATATGGAATAAAATAGATGAGACTTTTAAATTTCATCTAACCCCAAGCTTAGGGCTGTCAATTATCATCCTAAGCATCCACATTTGATTTGATTAAAGCGAATACGGATGTATTTATATCCGATTTGTTTAAAAAATATTTGATTATAAAGGAACCAAATGTGGATATGTATACATCCGTTCTGATTAATATTCGACCATTTAAATTTATATATCTTAAAAGTTTTTTTGTTTATATAAGTTATAACAATCAAATTAATGAGTATCTCTTATCTTGTTTTAGTACTACAAATAAATATTAGTTTTAAAGAAGGTATATAAATTTTTTTAAAAGTTAAAGGACAGATATGAATTTATATACAAAACTTGTTTAAATAAATGAATTCACATCCGATATTCAATTAACTAAACGAATATAAATAAGAATGTAACCCCATCCGATTCAAATTCACTCCATTTATAGCCTTACCCAAACAATTTTATTCTATGTGAGTGAAATCCCGTATGTGTCTTGGACAGAACATTTATTTCATTTCTAAACTAATCAATTTAGATATATTATTTTTCAAAACTTCCATTCACGTAAATATATTTTGAATTTCAATCATATTCTATATTTTTCTTATGATTGACACTAAATCTTAACATTTACTTTATTTATTTATTGAGTTAAATTTCTTCTTTTCAATTATTTCTAATTCTCTTGAGCACATAAACTTTTTATTAAACAGGTACCATGCTTGGGTGCATTTGCTTGTAGATAATGATCAGAGTCTATACAAGGCTTAAAGCAGCTACCCAAAGACCAAGAATAGTCAAACATTGGGTTCCATGTGGTCGGGCTCACGCAACTCTACCCTTTGAAACCGTCCGATTGGAATCATTTCTCCTATTTGATATAACTTCTGAATGGCTGAGATTATGGATGCAATCCCTGACCAGACCCGTGAAGCCATCCAGAGCTTTGTCCGGCTTAGGGTTTACGTTACCAACTGGTAACCTGACAAGCCAATTGTTCTTATAGAAGAATCCAAGTAACCTGCCTGAATTCAAATTTAACCAGCTTAATAAAAATCAACCCGGATGACTGTTTTAAACACCGGGCCAACATTTCAACCCGGTCTGAATCTGACCCAATCCATCACCAACCCTACCATTGGTGACCTTGAACAGTTTATAAGTTTGGGGAAATGGGTGAGAATCAGAACCACTAACCCTACCAGACAGCATCTTCTGATCTAGATCAATAAATAGTACAGCTTTTATTGGAACAAGATTTGTTAGAATAAATGTGTTCCACATTTATGCCACCCACCTCACTTATACAACCTTAATTAATGCTTAAATAAAGGCTCTTGATTATTCCAAATTAATACTTAAAGTAAGGCTCTTAATCACTCCAAACATTCTAAATTCTGAATAATGACTTATTTTAATTGGAAGCTGTGGCCCAGCAGACAACCGTTGTCATAAAACCCAACCCAGCCAGGCAGCCATTCAAACCAGTAAACCCGGTAACTGTTATCCCCCGGCGGGTTCAATAACTTGGGAACCAAGTCTACTTAGAAACAGGTTTGGATCATCTGACCCATCTGGTTTTTCGTCGACCGAGCTGATCAGAGGAATGAGCTGAATGTATGAAATGCCAATATCGGGTAACCCGGTTTCGGATTGGTGATTACCGCGAAAATCGAATAACCAATTGCCAAAGTTAAAAAATTTCGCTAGAAATTCGTTGTACCAAGTATACTAGTGTCACATGATACAATCTCTAAACACTTTCCCAAGACCTCAGGCGCCAATTTAGACAAATCCAACCTATTGGTAGAATTTTGGTACTAATATGGTGATTAACAAGCTAAGTTAAAAACAAGTGAATTGAGGGTATAAAGTTACAAAGACAGTTTGACAGGGTTGGTTAAGTGATTGTATTAAGAATATTAAAGTTTTGGATCTATTAGAATAAAACAATTGCTTCTGGTGGAAGGATTTGTTTGTTTTCACCTAACCCTAAACCTGTCGGTTCCTGGATTCTCTTAATCATGCCAACTGCCAACACATTCTTACTCTAAGCCGGCGGCCTGTACTTGACATTCTTTTGAGGCATGAGTTCTGAATACTTGGAGACGAGAGTGGATTTTATCCGCTCTTCTCAGCAAATGCTCCTCTCTGCTCCATGTTAGGGGGTGTGCAC